>VDFB02388400.1:0-16449 GCA_007258455.2 Sequoia sempervirens | reverse complement strand
TGAGGCTACTCCAAACTTTGCTGATGATGCTCGTCAAGCCTATATGGAGTATGTTTCTTTACCTCTTGACTTGAGAGGAGCATGGACCTTTGATCAATTCATGAATCAAAGGAGTCGGAGAAATGGTGGTAGGAATGATCAACGTCCTCCTGCAGGCCCTCGAAATGATTTTTACCAAGCATTGGGAAAGATCACTATGGAACATTTTGATGGTGGTAACAAGTGTACAGCCAGGTCATGGGTGCAAAAGTTAGATAACTACCTCTCTCTTAGACCTATGCCGGAATAAGATGCTATCAAATTTGCTACCTTGCACTTAGATGGCATAGCTCATGAATGGTGGACTCACGGTTTGGTCACTCTTGGCCATAACTTTATTCGCACATATGGAGAGTTTACCAATAAGCTGATTGAGAGATTTGACACCAAAGATCCGGAATTGAAATTTAGAGAATTGGCACAGTTGAAACAGCAAGGATCTTTAGAAAGTTATGTGGCTGATTTTCAGAGGTTGTCAGTAATGGTGCCCAAAATTACTGAAAGAAGACTTGTAGTTCTTTTTGCTGAAGGTTTAATGGAACCTTTGAAGGGTTGGGTCAAAGCATTTGATCCTCCAACATTGGATGAAGCCATCAAGAAAGCTAGGAGCATGGAGTTGGCAGCCCCAAGACCTAAATTTCACTCAAAAACATTCAGCCATAAGAAGGATAAAAAGCCATCTTCAAATCTGCCCAAGAAGTTCCCACCAAGGCTGTCCGAAGAGCTCAAAGAACAGCTTAGAAAGGATGGAGTTTGCTTCACTTGTCGTGAGCCTTGGGTGAAAGGCCACCGTTGCTATGGAAGAGGCAAAGTAGTTCAAATGGAGGGCTATTCTGATTATGGATCAGAATCTGATTCGTCTGATCAGCAATACGAATCAGCAAGTAGTGAAGGTGAAGAAGTTCAAGAAGACAAGTCCGAAGAGGTTGGAGATGGTAGTGCTTTTGCACAACTATCTAGTTTTCAAAAGAATGAATCTTTCAGGGTTCATGGAGTGGTAAATTCACAAAGGATAGTTGCTCTAATTGATACCGGAGCAACTCACAATTTTATTGATGAAGGACTAGTTGCTAGAAAAGGTTTAAAGACTGAAGATTTTGATGGTTTCAAAGTAATGGTTGCTGATGGTTTCACTATGTCTTGCACAAGGAGAATTCCTAATCTATCTTTGCAATTAGGGAATCATGAAATTAAGGATGATTTTTATGTGGTGGGTATAGGAGACACTGATGTTGTGTTAGGCATACAATGGCTGCGATCTCTTGGTGAGATCACATTGAATTTGCAAACCATGGAGCTGAAATTTCAGTCTAATGGAAGGAAGGTTGTTTTAAGAGGGATGTCAAATGGAGGCCCTCGAATTGTGTCTTTGAAAAGGATGGAAAGGTTGATCCGCCATGATCAGGTTGAATGGGCTGTTGAATGTATGGTTTTACCAGCTGATCCGGTTGAGGAAAAAAGGCAATATCATCCTGATATTCAAGCCTTACTTTCAAAGAAAAGTAAAGTCTTTGGAAGCTTACCTCCTGGAAGACCTCCTGAAAGAGGTTCTGAGCATGTGATTGAGTTAGAAGGAGCAAAACCAGTCATTACTACACCTTACCGCTATCCAAAGAGGCAGAAAGATGAAATTGAAAAAGCCATCAAGGAGCTGTTGGAAAGTGGTTTTATTAGACCAAGCAAGAGTCCATTTGCTTCAGCAGTAGTGCTGGTCAAAAAGAAAGATGGTACAATGCGTATGTGTGTTGACTATCGCGCATTAAATCAGAAAACCATCAAGAATAGATATCCTATCCCTGGGATTGATGAGCTCATTGATGAGCTCCATGGGGCAATGTTCTTCTCAAAGATTGATCTTCGTTCAGGATATCACCAAATCAGAATGAGGGAGGAGGATATAGAAAAAACAGCATTTAGATGCCACTTTGGGCATTTTGAATTTCTTGTCATGCCTTTTGGTTTGACAAATGCTCCAGCCACATTCCAATCTTGTATGAACAAGATTTTTAGACAGCAGTTGAGGAAGTTTGTGCTCATCTTCTTCGACGATATTCTCATATTCAGTAAGTCGTGGGAAGAGCACCTTAAGCATTTGGAAGAAGTGCTTAACATTTTAGAGGCGGAATGTTTATTCGCCAAAGAATCAAAGTGTGAGTTTGGGTTGGAAGAACTTTTATACCTTGGCCACATTATCAGTTCAAAAGGGGTGAAAGTGGATCCAGAAAAGATAAGGGCCATTCTTGATTGGCCAACTCCTAAGACTATTTCTCATTTGAGAGGGTTTTTAGGGTTATGTGGATTTTATAGAAGATTTGTAAAAGGCTATTCTCATCAAGCAACACCTTTGATAGATCTTACAAAGAAAGGAGCTTTTCTTTGGACTAAGCAAGCACAAGAGGTTTTTGATAAGTTTAAACAAATCATGAGTTCGTGTCCTGTGTTGGCACTTCCGGATTTTTCAAAACCTTTTGAATTACAATGTGATGCTTCAGGAGAAGGAGTTGGAGCTGTCCTAATGCAAGACAAACATCCTACTGTCTTTGAGAGCAGAAAGTTGAGAGGGGCAGAAAAAACTTACTCTATTTATGACAAAGAGATGCTTGCCATCATGCATGCTTTGTCAAAATTCCGTCAATACTTGGTGGGAAGTAAATTTGTTGTTAAGACTGATCACAACAGTCTTAAACATTTTATGCGCCAAAAGGAATTGAATGAAAGGCAGCAAAAATGGGTAAGTAACCTCCAAGCATATGACTTTGACATTGAATATGTCAAAGGAAAAAATAATATAGTTGCTGATGCTCTCTCTAGAAGGCCTCATTTGCAATCAATTTGTGAGTTATCAGCTGATTGGAAAGAATTAATTGCTGCTGATTATGTTAAAAATCAGTTTGCAACCAGCTTGTTAGAAGGTCATTTGGTTGATGAAAGGTATAAGTTGGTTGATGGATTAATTTATTACAAAGATAGAATCTTTTTAGTGCAAGAATCTAAGCTTAAGAAAAAGATTCTACAATCTTTTCATGATGTTCCCCTTGCTGGTCATCAAGGGATTTTCAAGACCTATAAGCAGATTCGTGAAAGATTCACTTGGAAAGGTTTGAAAGATGAAGTCTTGAATTATATTAGGGAGTGTCCTATTTGTCAAAGGAATAAAAATGAACACTCTTTTCCTGCTGGTCTGATTCAGCCCTTACCTATTCCAAATCAGAAGTGGGAGAGTATTTCCATGGACTTTATCACCGGGTTGCCCAAGGTGCAAGGACGTGATTGTATATTTGTTGTGGTTGATAGACTAACAAAATTTGCTCATTTCTTTGTTGTTACCACTTCATTTACAGCAGCTCAAGTGGCTGAGTTGTTTTTTAGAGAGGTGTTTCATTTGCATGGGTTGCCTAAAACAATTGTCAGTGATAGGGACAACAAGTTCCTAAGTGTTTTTTGGCAGGAGATCTTCAGATTGAGTGGGACAGTGCTTACTCCAAGCACAAGTTATCACCCACAAACAGATGGGCAATCAGAAATTGTTAACAAGTGGTTAGAGGGCTACCTAAGGAACTATGTTTCAGGACAGCAGCGAGCTTGGATTAAATGGCTTCATGTAGGAGAGTATTGTTACAACTCTTCTTATCACATGTCAATTAAGATGTCTCCTTTTAAGGCACTTTATGGTTATGAGGCTACTAATTTTGTTGATTTAGTGTTTGGTGATAGTAGAGCTCCACAAGCACTAGATATGTTACAACAAAGCCAAGACATCTTGAGAACTCTTAAGGAAAATCTGCAACAAGCTCAAAATCAGCAGAAGTTATACGCTGATCAGCAACGTGTGGAAAGGTCTTTTGAAGTTGGGGACATGGTTTATTTGAGGCTTCAACCATATAGACAAGCTTCTCTCAAGAAGAGTGGTGCAGAAAAGTTGAAGCCACGCTTTTATGGTCCTTTCAAAATCACCAAAAGGATTGGTGAAGTTGCTTATGAGTTGGAACTTCCAGCTGAAAGCAAAATACATAATGTTTTTTATGTGTCTCGCCTCAAGAAGGCAATTGGACACAATGTGGTGGCTACATCAGAATTACCTCCATTGGATGAGGAAGGTCATTTAGTGTTGATTCCAGAAGAGATCCTTGATACTAGAGAATGTTCTTTGAGAAGAAGGACAATCAAAGAATATTTGGTTAGATGGAGGAATTTGCCTATTGAAGATGCTACGTGGGAAGGTGAACAGATTTTGTTGCAGCCATCTTTGCAGTTGCTTGGGGACAAGCAATTTCGAGGAGGGCGGACTGTAATGTCCCCTTCTCATCTGTGATCAGCTTTGCAGTTCATCAGTCTATTCCGGAACCCGTAGACTGGAATGAGGTGACAATTAGGGTTTCTTGGGCTTGGTTTTCTGTGGCATTCATATTATTTACTATTTTTAGTAAATGCTAGTTGTGGCAGTATGCAGTTGGTTGTCTTCAGTCATCACTTCAGTTGAGCATGTTATTGGTTGTTTCAATATTTTCCTCTCAAGCATTAATTGATGAAATTTACTGAGTATTGGCATAAGTGTTATATTTTTCAGTTGACCACCCCTTGGCCTAAGGATACAACTTGTAAGTTGTTCTTAAAAGGGGTCTTGAAGGGTACGCCTTGTCATAAGAAGATAATTAATTTTTCATTTTTAAACTTTTGCTTGGATGAAAGTGGACGCCACTTTATGAGGAATTATAATTTATGAGATTTCAAAAATAAGGAGAATTCAAATAGTTGTCTTTTGGCGTACCATTGAGGAAGTTAAAGAGTTTCTCAATTCTTATAAAATGAAGACATGACTCCAGCATTTGGTATCCATCAATTACCTTACTGTTATGCTGTCAAAATGACTATGGACATTTTGCTATTGCTTCGAGGATGCTACCTCCTAGCCCCTTCCCAATTTCGTGTTTGAAATACAACACCTAGTTGGAACATTGCTGCTTCTCACATCAGACTAGCAGATTGAGCAACAAAGGTTGAGAATTTTGGTGAATTCTACAGTTTTGAAGTTCCTGGTTTTTGCTACAGCTGAAGCTGTTTTCTGTTCATATCTTGTGGAGTGATTTTTGTTTCATTCTGGGTATTTGATTAATCAAATTGTTGACTTGAGGCGCCAACTTCCACCAAAAATCAGAATTTTATTTGAAGTTGCTGATTTTATCTTGCAAAATCGATTTTCTTCAAGGGCCGTACCATTTAAAGCTGCATTGGGATTCGTGCCAAATAAAGTAGAGACTTTGATTGCTGTTTCTGGATTCTAACTTGGGCGCCAGACTTGTAAGAAGCATTTGCAACTTATTTCGCGTCATTCGGAGAAGAATTGAGTGAGTTATGATAATTTCATTAATTCTCACAGTTGCAGATTGAAATTTCCAGTTTACTGTTTTTACATCAGATTGTTGAAGTTCTGTTTTCTGATTCATTAACAGCTGTTAGAGAGTTAAAATATCATTGAAAATCATCTCTTAGTCTTATGTATGAAGATTACTATAATTCCTATGTAATTTGCAGCTTATTCCACATTGTACAAACTGTAAACAGTAGTACTGTTCCAGTTTAATTTGCTGCAATTTCTTTCTGTTTCTTCTCACATAAGTCCCCTGGATGGTTTACCGCCAGTGAGGTTAATTTGATTGTAATATCTCATACCCACTCATAGTGGTGAATCCCCACAGCATTGTGGATGCCCGCCGCAGCGGATGAATTGCTTTATTTGTAATCTTTTCCCCCCACTGTTTGGTGGTAGCGTGGAATTGTTTTCTCATGGCTGGTTATCCGCCTAATAGTTCATAATTTCAATTTCTTAGACTCCGTCATATGTTAGCACCTCGCCCTCAGTGGGATCTTGAGTGCACATTCTTGACGTTGAGTAGTTCTTCTATTCAAGTTCAGTTTCTTCAGTTCAAGTTCAGTATCTTCCATTCAAGTTCAGATTTTAATTTGAGGCTAACGCTAATCCAATCATCTATTGCTGGTTATTTTGTGTTATTCCTTCAAAAAAATTGGTTAGTATATTTCACTAGCATATATCATTAAACACTATCATAGAACTTTATCGACAACTCAAAATTTTATAAGGCTCTTCTATTTCATCTATGCCGCTGCATATCTTAGGCATTATTGAAAAACGCGTATTTTAATGCTTAGACCCTCTAAGATTTCCTGCCATCCACTAAACAAACTTTGGCATTACCACATATCTAATTTCATTTTTCTTTTAATGTAGTAAGAATATGTTTCTTACCTCCTTTCATCAAAGTGTAAGTATTTTCTCTACCATTACGAATAGTATTTATATCATACTAACTATGGGCAATATATATAGCAATGCAAAATTTAATCATAGTGTTCCTACTAACATATCAAGTACGTATGAGGTCATTGGGCTCCTAAATGACAACTTTGCATTCCAAGGGAGATTTGATTTGATGCTTAAAGAAAAATTGAATAGTTTCAAGGCCCTTGAAGAATGTTTATTACTTCCAGTACTGACAGTGGTGGTGGGCTAAAATCATTAGACAATTGGAAAGTTGAGATTTGCTCTCCTTAACAACAAATGACATATCTATAGGCATAACATCACACAATACTTCATCATAATATGATCCCATCTTGAACTTGACCAAACATTATTCACTTACCCAAACCTTATGTTCCTTTTGCAACCTAAAATTTTATATGGACTCAAGTGCTCTATTTTTTCAATTTCAACTTATCAACCATTTCACTTGACACAAATTTATTAGTACTACCACTATTAATGATAACTATGCAACATTTACCTTCAAACTCACAAATTGCTCTAAACAAATTCCTTCTTTGCACTGGCTCTTTACTTTCCACATTATCAAGTTTGAACAATACTCTTTTCATAAACAAAGAGTCATTATCTTCTTATTCATTTACTCAACCTAGGTAATCCAATTAATTCCTCATTCATTTGTGTGGCTCTTGTCAATTTCTTCAAGTTTTCTGCCAATGCTTCTTTGTGACTAGGGACACTCAAATGCTCTCTATCCTTTAACTCCACACTTAAAACAAATACTTTTGAATGATCTTCCAAATCTACCTCTACCTCACTAATATCTATCAAATATCTCATTGTGGCATGAATTATCACTTCCTTTTGCTTATAGATCTTCATTATTATGTCCTATACCACTGCCTTGATGTCTTCCTCTCTATAATTTGTCACCTATTCTTTTTTTTCTATTTCGCTTCATCTAGAATCTCTTTCTCAACTTTTCCTTTGCCTTCAAAGCAAACTAATATGCTTTTACTAATTGCATCATCATACTCAATTCCTCTTGAATATATCCCTTCAAACCACTTTATATCTTGCTATCTTTTCCTGATCAACTTTACTATGACCAGCCCTAATTGTCAATTTATAAAAATTTAAAAAATTCAATATAATCCTTCACAACATATCTTTTTGTCTCAAATTCTACAATTTCTTCAATACATCTAACTAATAGTCTACAACATTGACACCATCCTATCCCACCTTTCAATCTTGTAATTCTCTCTAATTGTACTTCTTTCCACCATAATGCAGCATATGCTTTCAATTTAATCTTAGCAATCTTCACTCTTTTAGAATAAAGATTTTTTCATACTCAAAATATTCTTTATTCAGTCAGTCTATTAACTCTTTAGGGTTCAAACTACTAGAACAACTTGGAATATCAATTCTAGGTCCCATAGCAACACTTGAAACAGTTTTCAACATTTTTACTCAATTTGGATCTTCAATATCTTCATATTCATTGGCAATATCTTCATTTTTTCTTTCATTTTCTTTATCACTTTCATCATCTATAGACATATGACCTCTAATTTTACTTTCTTCAATAATATCCAACCAGATCAAGACATTTCTCATGATATCGAACATTTCTTCCAATCGTCTTGCAATGTTAACAACACCTTGACCTCTACCCTCTCTTCATTGAGGCATACTAACTTCAAATCTGATGGAAACTACCTCAAGATTTGGTAATCCATTTATAACTAGATTACCTCAATGCTTTCAACCCAACACCACGTTTTAGAAGATATCCCTGCTTATTTGATTCCACTTTCCTTTGCTCTTCTTTAAGACTCAAAATCTTGCTCCAATACCAACTGATGCAATCATGGGCAAAGAATCCATGTAAGGACTATCCAACCATACAATTCAACACAAACACATTCGCAAAATTTCTGCAGCAGGATTCAAATACTCACATCATACTTTTGTCATTAAGAAACAACTTTAGTTAAATCGTAGTCAAAATTACATCAACAAAATTAGCCATATGGGCTTACAATTAGAAATAAGACCTCAATCTTGAATTATAATGAAATACAATGGCTTCTCAAAATTTATCCTATGAGCTACTCTTCAATATGAGGCTCTTCTAATCTTGTCTATTCTTTCTTTGGACCGAAAACAACTAACTCTCCATGTTGAATTGAGGATCTTTTATAGTGAATTGGGATGTAGTATCCTAGTGCCAACCAAAAACATAGTACATTGCCCTATACACGTGATAAGGATCATGGGTCCAATATTACATGATTGCTCCTTTAATTTCACCTTGGAACTAGATGCTTGCTTCTGAAATGTGCAAAATGACCCTTCTTTGATGAGTTGCAAGATGTATTCTTTGAAACTCAATGTGGCCTTAACCACGAACCTTCCTACAATCAACAATACCATAGATGACATTATTATTATTTGGCACAAGATTCAAATGTGTGGCACTCAACTCAAAGAGGCCTTTGTTAGGCGGACATTACAAATCACATTGCATTGATCTACTACAATAAATACTTTGCAAAAGCATGGCATTGTAGATCACACCCTCATTGTTGGTGTTTCAATTCACACCTCTGGAATGCGAATTAGAAACAAACAGCTATGCACAAATAAACTGCTCTTCAAATTAGGAGGGGAAGCTCCCTCTTTGTTGATGTTGCTTAAGAAAGTAAACTGAACTAATTTGCCAATCTTTTTGTTCAGCTAAGAGCACAAGATTATAAAAGTCTAGCGCCGTAGCTGAGATTTTCTCTTTTAGAATTTCAACTACGACTAAGCCTACTCTAATGACGCTTCTAACAACTCAAGTAAACTCAGAGCATGAGAGTTGGAAGTAAACAAGGAATTGATTCTTTGACACGAAACTCACATAAACTCACTCCCAACACACACCTTAAGACTCATTGTACTTTAGATGCAAGCTAAAATAAAGATTATTTAAGCAGAACACATAAAACGGAAATTTGAGACAGTAGATCAAAGCAGCGAAGCAGGCATAAGATTTTATTTTCTCAATATTCAAGTAACAAAAATTACACTTTTGGGACAGCAGGATTGTAGCAATAACAGGCTTACAGCTTAGTGATCAACTAGAATACATTGACACAAGTAACACATGAACTAAACAATATCTTGCAGCAAAGGTAGGCATCCAAGCTTGCTCTTACACTAAGTGAACTGAAATTGAACAATACCAACTTGCAAGCAAAGTAGGCTCAGCAATTTGCTATCACAATAACTGTTAAAGAAAAGTGGGCAAGGCTGCCCTTATTTATACACAAGCAGAGGAGTAGGACACCCTAAAATCTCCTTGCTTTTACAACTGAGACTTGCCAGCATGCAAGCTTTATTTCTAAAACTAAAACAAGATAAGTATCTAACAACCTATGAAAGCAAAAAAAAATAGGGAAAGTGCCAACTATTACAACTTGATTCTTTCTCTTTCACAATGAATGGATAAGAACGAGACAAGAATAGAAAGAAAGCTCGAAGAAAGCTTCAAGTTGACTACTGCTTTAAATCTCAACCACATTCACCAAAAAGCTGGAAACTGTATCTCTATCAGGAGCATCAATACTATCTATAGCAAAATTTCGCTTTTCTAGGATTTCCTCACCTTTTGCAATTGATCTCAGAAAATCTTTGACATCATCAGCCACTTTATCGAATCTTGCTGACATCATGGCAATCTAACTCATCTTTCCGGCAACAAGATCACTATTGAAACTGTTATGAACAAGATTCTGAAACTCAACTTGTACTTCGGCAAACTCAATGAAACCACCATCATCACCATGATACCGAAAAGGGATTTACGAAACAAATACACTTATGAATGTAAGGACATCAATGATCTTCTATCTATATTCTACTAGTTCTTCAAATATTCTTTCATAAGTTTTCACCTTGAAGAGGTGACGTTCACTCCATACAAAAATTTGTCTTTTATGTTCTATAGCAACCACTGAATCATATGCTGTCTTCAAATCTGCAATGATTATCTTGTGCATTGGTTTCACCTCCGCCATTCCTTGCTCAAACCCTTGAATGCCTTGGCGCAAATCATGGGCGTTATCTTAACTGATACATCTCTGAAAGTACAAATCTGCCCTTGATGATGAACTCTTCTTCTTCTATCCAATCCCGCATATGCTTCCCATATACAACCAACTGTCTTAACTAATATTGATCAGCCAATGTCTCTAGAATCTGTGGAAGCAACTAAGTAGCCTATGAAGTGTTGTGAAGTAGATTAGAGATATATTGCCTGAGTTGTCGATTTTCAGCCTTGAGGGCTGCCTTATCCTCTCCATCTTTAAGCACTTTATCCTTTTGATTTTCTACTACAACCTCGAACATGTTCACATCAGTATGCCGAGTGCTTCTGCCAAGATTGGCCTTGAGAATTGTGAAATCATCAACCTCCATCTCATCAATATTCTTATCTTCTGGAGGCGTAGCAATCTTAATGATAATTTCACCTTTTGGATTCTTCTCTATGTTAACTTGTTTCTTAGGCTTCTTTACTGGTGGTTCTTGGTAAACGTCATCAAGCTCTGAGAAGTTCAGCTGATACGAAGGCCTTCTCCTCTTCCTTCCCAGGACATTCTCAAGCTAAGATGAGGTGTCTCTACTAATTTCTCTCAGAGGTTCAGCTTCAGCTTCATCAACTTCATCTTCTAAATCAATATGGATCGGAGAAGACCTCGGTGATGGTGGAGAATCAGGTGTCAAAGGCACTACTTCTACTTGTGGCGCGAGCTCTTCTAGTGGAACTTCTTATACAACTGTCGGCTACTCCTGTAGAACTGCATCAAAATCCAACTTTCTCCTTAAACTCTTTCCTACTCTACCAATCTTCAAACTTTCTGGACATGGCTCATAGCCTTCATTCTCGGATTTGGTTTGGAAGAAGAAGGTAGAGATGACTACACTCTTGGCGGCTCTGCAACTAGAATAACTTATTTCCATGATCTCTTGAGGTTTAGGAAGATTTTGCTGTATTTGACAACTCAGCTCGTCCTTTCTTTAATTGAAGTGTTTTCTTTAATGGACCAATTGACTTGTGGAAGCGGTTGCTGCTCAATTTGATTTCGAACGTACATAGGAAGAAGTACTCTGTCATCATCAGACAATCCTTCAATATCTTCTGACAGGAAATCAGCCATCTGTTGGAGTGTGAATCTGCTATTACTGCGCTTCTGTACTCCAAATTCATCCTTGCAATTCGCCCAAAAATCTTCAACTGCGGGCACATGTGTTGGATTTTGACCAAGACGGGATGCAAAAAGGCCACAAGGATCATATGATTGCCTCTCGTTGAACAACTTGAGGCCAAACTTAGACAATTCATCGCCCATCACCTTAGCATCCGCCGACGATCTACATCTGTAGATACCCATTTCAACTAGAAAACTGAAAGCAACCTTCTTTCGGTTTCACAAGAAGGTGTGAACTTCATACACTTGCCTCAAAAACTCCATGAAAACCACCTCATCTGAAGGATATCTTGGCAACATGACTGGACTACATGAGAAGCCATACACTCTGATGTAGGAGAATGTAGGAAACTGGATGAACCAATCAGCCCACTCCACCATTGCTGCCTTGGCAGTTGATAAAATCCATACATGCAACTCATTGTCTAAGTCTCTCACCGTATGCATCAAGAATGGCCTCATTTACCCTTTTGTAGTGATGTGCTGACTCTGAAAACTCCAACTGAGGGTAATGATTATAAACATGTTGTACATCCAGAGTTCCTACAGTATTCAATCCTCTAAATTTGCCTTGAAAGGCCACTAGGTAGACTAGATATGAAATCATGTGGAACTCATGGATTTTGAAATATTCGGTCATTTGATGGTGAAGACTATCGCTAATCAAAGTTGGCCAGTCATAGAGCTCTAATTTATTAACTATGTAGGAGATGATATAGAACATCCAAGGCTGGAATTTTGTAGCTTCTACTTGACCAATGACTCAGTTGAGCAGATTTATCATTATTGCAACCTCCTCCTTGAATTCTCCACGCCCGACATTCTTCGGCAAAGTGTTGTGTTTCTCCTTCAACCATCTTTGTGCAACTTTCTTTCAGTATTTGTCCTTGTGCGTGTGCCACACCTTTTCACATTCTTCAATAGAGATGACCAAATTTTCTGACCAAGGTGGTATTGAAAAGCACTTTTCAATAACGTCTGGCTTGAGGCTGCAAACAACTCTTCCATCTGCAGCTTGAATTTCTCATGTTGCACGATTGTAATGCTTGATACAAGCAATTACAAACTCTAGACTTTGCACTGAAACGGGAATTGAAGCCGCTGCAAGCAATCCAAAATGACGAAGATGTCTAATTGCAACATTGCCTGTGTCTTCCAAACCACGCAAATTGAACACTGGTTTGATATGATGTAAATCAGTTTCAGAAGTTTTGATGAAATCATGATACAACACTGACTTAGCTTTGAATTCGATGGGAGAGTACTCCATGCTGAAAAACTTGAAGTTTGATTGTAAACTTGACTATGTTCAGACAAGTTTTGCACAAAAGCTAAAAATAACTTGCTGATTTTTCTTCTTCAAAGAGGAAAAAAATTTCAAAAATAATTTGAGATATGGGTTTTGTGTAGAATCTCGTTGCAAAGAGACCCAGATCGTCTAATTTTGAAAATTGTTGATGGATGGATGTAAAGAAGAAACCCTAAAATTTTAGAATTTTCCCAAAAAGAGCTGAGAGCTGGGTTTTGTGCAGAATCATGTTTTGGATGAACCTAGTTGATCAGATTTTAAAAGTACTGAAGATTTCTTGGACATGCGTGAAAAAAGCAGGTTCTTGAAAGTTGAAAAAAAATTCAAAGTTGTAGAGAATCATGAACCAAGCTGACCCAGATTGCTTAAAATTGAAAAAGATGACCCCCTTCTTCTGAAAATTGATGCCCTGGAAATTTGAAACATGAAAAAGTGAGCCTCTGTGTGAGTTGATATGGAAAATATGAAGAACTCTGAAAAATCACCAAGTTTTATTCTTCAAATCTTGAAATGAAGAAAAAATATATGTTTCTCCTCTCTTGCTCTTGGACTCCTACAAAAAGATGTGAATAATGGAAGACAAAGCCCTCTTAAACAAGTTTTTAGGATTAAAAAAACGCTTTGTTTCCTAAATTTAGAATTGTGAAAATCCTTCTAGAGCAGGTGCATCGAACTTGGACACTTTTTTGATGTTGAAAGATGAAATTTGGAAAAATTACTAAGGCATGAAACCTTGGATGCCCTTGGCTAGCAGACTTAGCCATTTTTCTGAAATTTCCTAAATTTAGCTTGATAAAAAGTTAAAAACACATCCCTTCAATCTTCCATTTTGGCTGCCAAACGAATGTTGTGAACTAGTCGACTGCTCCATTGCGTAGCCTAGTTGAATCCGAGAGGATTGTTCTAGAGGTAACTTTGTCTAAGAACATCATTTGGACCCCCAAAATCATGGGCACCCCTGGCTAGCTGGGGCGCCCATGGCTCCCAGTGTTTAACCATTTTCATGTTTCTTCATATTTTATCACTGTCTTCAAACCTTCAGATGTATTTGCAATTCCGAGAGCTAGACTTACCCAATAAACTGGCTGTCAAATTCGTTGGATAGCTTAATGAATTTTGAGGAGGGTCTTATGGATGTTGTATCACCTAAAAAGTTGACTTGGGGCCTCAAAAGTTTGGGCGCCCTTGGCTAGCTAGGGCGCCCAACTCCTCCAGAGTTAGTTTTTTTTTGTGTTTTCAACTTTGCTTTGACTTTTTCAATTTTGCCCATGTTTTCACCTACGTTCAATCTATGATATCTGATGCTTGACAAATCCAATGAGCTCTCTAATGATTCCATTGGGTAGCTTGATCAAAACTGAAGGAAACTTGCCGAGGATGACAAACCCTAATTTTGACTTTTAGACCTTCAAATCCTTGGGCGCCCCGACTAACTGGGGTGCCCATCACTCCCAGAGTTAGATTTTTTCACGAGAGTTTCATTTTCTCAACTTTGACCCTCCAAGTTCTATCCTTTGTTTGACCTACAGATGTTGGTGACAAATGAATCTAACGATCAGGTTGAGATATACACCAGATAGCTGGCAAAATTCTGAAGAATCTGAGCATATTTGCAAACCCTAACTGCTAAGTTTGAGCCTCCAAAACCCCAAGTGCCCCTGGCTAGTTGGGGTGCCCATGGCTCCCAGAGATAGTTTATTTTCTGATATTTTCATGATTTGCAATTTGCTACTTCGTCAAGACTCCTTCATTTGATCTGAGATTTCGGTTGAGAGATTGATCCGATGACCGTGTTGATGGATTCACTATGGAACCTGCTGAATTCTAAGCAAAATTGTCTTGGATGAAAAAACCCTAGTAATAGCATCTAAGGCATTAAAATGATGGGCGCCCCTGGCTAGCGGGGGCGCCTTTACTGCTCAGACTTAGAATTTTATTTGAAATTTTCATCTTTCCCCCCGTTCCTCGTGCTCACCATTGTTTTGACTGTTGGAGACCGAAAAATTTCTAAGGCATGACTAGCTAGGCGCCTAGACTGAGCAGGGGAGCCTAGCATCTCTAGACTTAGTCAAATTTTACCATTTTCGAGATTCTCCAACTTCCTCCCTTGTTCTCTGTTTCACAAACATCCTTCACTATTGCCTTGATCTGTGCAGTGTTTGATAGCTTGAATCTAACACCTGGTAGTTGACCAACCTCCATTAATGACCTTGGAGCTCTTGAAAAAGTCTTCTAAAAAAGCAGAATAGACCCACCAAGGCAAAACTGATCTTTTGATGATTCTGACTAGACCAGCCTGATGAGGAAGTATTTTAAGCCAATCAAAATCAATTTGAGCCCTGAAATCCAAACTTTCTATTTTTAGAAAATTTCTAAATTTTGAGATCTAGGTTTTGTGGAAAACCTCGCTCTAAGCAAACCCAAATCGTCAAATTTTTAAAATTTTGAGTTTTTGACCCACATGCATGACATGCAAGTTTTCATTTTCCGACCTTTTGACAGTTTTTAACAAGACTTTCAACCATTTTTACAAAATGCCTAAATGTAGCAAAAATTTTAATTTAGGGTACAACACTCATGAAGCTCAAATATCTATTTGAAGTCATTGTGACGAAAATGTGTTACGAGGAATGCTATCTGCAACTTGATGTGCTAAAAATAATGACTACGGTAAAAATTAACCTATGCGGCAATAATAGAATGACTCTAACAACTCAAGAAACCTACAAAAGATAAAAAAAAACATGAATGAAATATTTTTGGTAGATGCAAGAGTGCTATACCCTAGATGTTCCTATGTCAAAGAAGGTATATTTTTATAGTAGTTGTCCTAATTAGAAATCTATTTTAAGAATTTATAATTTTTGTTGATGTATTTCAAGACAAATATGTATTTTGGGCTTGTTTTGTGTACAAGAAAAATATATATAGTTTAGATGTTTCAGTTAGATTTTTATTTATTTTTCATGCAAAGTATTGTAAGAACTTATAAACTAAGTTGTCAACATGGATACATGAACATACTCAAGTTCAAGATTCAAGTACACCATTTCAATGGATAAAAAAATCCTAGGTATAGGTGCAATTGTATATATATATATATATGAAAAAAATATACACTAGAGACTATACAAAATTTACCACTCCTCCATCTATGAAAAAGAATTGTATGTCATTATTCAAGCTATCAAGAAGGGACACCACTACATTCAGGGTAAGGAGATTTCCATTCATTTTGATCATAAGATACTTCAATTTCAAAATACACAAAACAAGCTAGAGAATGCACACCAAATGAAGAGGATGGCATACTTGTAGCAATTCTATCTAGTGATCAAGCACAAGAAGGGGAAAGACAATAATACAGCAAATTATCTCGTTCAACTACTAGTTCACATGCTCATCATAGTTTAGACTCATGTAATCACAACTTCTCTACTCAACAGATCTAGACTTCGTGCAAACCTACAACACACTTGCACAAGGTAAACAGGTTGGTGAATTCCACTTATCTGGCAAGCTTCCTTTTAAGCTTGGACATCTCTATGTTCCAAGTG
>VDFB02388399.1:0-28177 GCA_007258455.2 Sequoia sempervirens | reverse complement strand
TCACATTGGCATACTTGGTCTTTCCACAATTGTTCCCTTGGTTATGATCTGATATCGGATTCATGTATATTTTTAGGTCTTGATTTTCAGTCGGTTGCTCAAAATTTATGATCTTCTCATCAATGAGATCTTGGATCAGATTTTTCAACCTCATGTAGCTTGTTGTTGTGTGCCCCTTGATTTTTTGAAAATCACAAAGGTGGTTTTCATTGTACCATGGTGGTTTCACTTGGGGTTCCTGATAATTCTCATAGATGGGAATCTTGATGAGATTCTCGTTTACTAGTTTCTTCGTGACTGATTCAATTGGTTCCACAAGGGCTGTGTACTTTCTCTTGGGGGGATTTTTATTTCACGGGGGTGGTCCCCCTTGATTGTTCAAATTGTTGATTTGATTGTTGGGTGGTTGTTGTGATACCATGTTAGTTAGTGTGTTGTTTTGATTGTTGCCTTGCAGTTGGTGGTATGTTGGGTGTTTTTTGAGCACACTCATGACCTTGGTAATCCACCACACCATCATTGGTGATATTTTTCACCGCATGCAGGTTTCTCATTGGAGCTATAGTGGATGGGCGACTGTCTTGATATTCTTGGTACATGTGTGTCCCCCCTTGTGCAATAAGGGCTCATTCAATGTTGAGCACCTTGTGGATCAAATGGTCGTATGTGGTGATACATTGCATCTTAAGATGAAATGCCAAGGTTTTCTCGAGATTGGAAATGATGGTTCAAACTTGTTCTTCCGACATGGCTCATTTTCCCCTGTTGGCCTTGGATCGTCATCTTTGTTGGAAGGAAGCAAATGATTTCCCCTTAGCTTGTTTAAGAGCAGATAGTTCCTCTAGACTAACATCCATACCTATATTAAATGTGTAATTTTTTATGAATGCATCTATAATCTCTTGGAATTTTTTGATGCCAGGAGGAAGATGAGAGAACCACTCCATGGTAGGACCAACCAAACTTCGAGGAAATAGCCGCATCAAATATGTATCATCATATGCGACCTGTAACATCATGAAAACAAGAAAGATTAAAGCAAACACACGATATGCAATAAAACTCTAATATAAACTAAGTTAAACAACAAAGAACAATGGAAATAGCTAAAACGTAAATACAAAACAATCTCACCCAATATCTACATCCTTCTATGCATGACCTCGATTTTCCTCCATTTCGCCGTTTGATTATAATTTCCCTCATATTTATCTGTGCAAGTATATCCTACGATAGTGATTCAACAAAATATCAAAGATTAAACAGTTGATTTCTTCCAAAAGTCAGAAGATTTCGGCAGGAGTGACAATGATGAAGATAAAGTCAATTTATAGAAAATAGGATTTTTGAATGACGGGCTCAGATTAAAAGATAAATGGACGATTAAGATTAAAATATTCGACATGCATTGAGATTTGTATCAGTACCGACATGAGTGATAAAACCTAAAAGATAGAGATTAAGATTAAATAATAATTTAATCTTTAGATGAAAGTGTTTGAAACTTAGAAGAACAATGATTACATGTAAAGGATAAAGATTGAATAGAGGAAACTGTTTGTTCGAACGCATGAATTAATGAATGAATTAAATAAATTTATTTAATTAATAAATGTATACATGCATAAGAATTAAAAATAGATAACTGACTGGTTAAGATAGAGAGTCCATTTGTTAGAGACAATCGGACATTAAATCAAAAGATGGCTGATTGATTTAAATAGATCTCGAGTCAAGTGGAAATGAATAATTAGATAACTTAAGCAATTATCCAAATATAGAAGAATATGTCCAAAATAAAATTTTATGAATTAAATGATTATTTAATTCAACATTTGACATTTAAGGATTAAATTAAATAAATTAAGATTTATTTAATTGACAGAAGAAAAGTTTAATGAATAATTAAAGTATTAAAGTATTTATTTAATTATAGTCGAAAGTGTGATAAGGATAAATCAAATAATAATTTATTTAATTTCAGAAAGAGGATAAAGTTAATTACCTAATTTAATTAAATAAAATAAACATTTTATTTAATTAATCAGATTTGGAATAAAATAAAATGAATTAATTCAAATACTAAAGCATTAATTAATAGAGGAATAAATGTTAAAATGACTTAATTAAATAATTAAAAGTTATTTAATTAATAGATGAGAAAGGGCTTTAGAAAATAATTAAATAATTAACATTATTTAATCATGACCATGAAAATATGAATTATGAAGAAATTGAAGTCATAGGCTTAGAACAAATTTCAATGTCTACACGACCTCCATGCAATGTACCTAGAATTCTCTGATATGATCTTTAGGGTTTCCCATCCCACGATATTTGTTGAATTTAGGAATTTCAAATTCCTTTGGGAATGGTACCATTGCAAGGCTCATGTCGAACGGATAGGGACATAAGTTGCTTGGTGTCTTTGTGGTTTTCCCCGACTGAAGATCTAGCACTTGCTACAAGAGCAACTTCATTTGTGTCGTCACATCATTTTGTGGATAAGGAAGTAGAGTGAACATGTTTTGAAGTGGTTGAGGTGTTTGAGTGATGGGTGGAGTGTTGGGTATGTTGGTGGAGTTTGTTGCAAGCTTTGTTGTGCGATCAAGGCTTGTTGATATGCCTGCATTTGTTGTTGTGCCAACAATGCTTGTGTTTGGTCTTGATGTTGTTGTACCAACAATGCTAGTTGTTGGTCTTGATATTGTTGTGCCAATAATGCTTGTTGTTGGGCTAGTAATTGGGCTACTTCTTGCTATGCTTGGTACTATTGCAGGGCTTGTTGATATGCTTATTGTTGGGCTGCTTGCAGTTGTGCCTGGTATTGAGCTTGTGCTTGCGCTTCTTTGAGCTTAGTATTGAACTGCATGAGCTTGATCTTGCACTTGTTGGGAAACTTGTGCATCTAGAAATATGCCTTGTCTCGACTTGTCTTGACTTATTAGAAACTGGGTTATGAGCCTACTTGTGCAACTTGGGTGTATTGTTTTCAGCTTGAGCAATATCCTTCATACTTGTTGCTTGTTTGTGACTTGAGCTACTTACCTTGGTGGTATTTATGCATTAAATGTTTTGTGCTTGTTAGCATGTAAATTATTGAAGTGCCTTTATTAGGCCCTATTGTGTTGCTTACAGCGTGATGCTATATTGATTATACATTTGGTATTGAGCTGGCGATGGTGGTGTGATTTGGAATGTGGTGTTGTTGTCGACAGAACAATTATATTGATGATGGGGTTTGTGTAATGGATGGTCTGATTGATATGCTTGGTCCTTCGAGGAGACCACGTTCTGGATGGTTTCACATTTTGTTGCGATAATAATAATATCAAAAGTTTAGTGTGATGGTTTGATTTATAGTTAAGTGTTGATTTTGGTGATTTGAGTGGTGGTAAAGGTATTTCTCGTGGAGGTGTGTGGATGTTAATGGAAAGGTGGAAATGGTGGAAAAATGGGTGAGGAAATGATGATGATGAGGGTAAAGATTTCCGGGTCCAAATAGCCCACCTTCTCCTTATGAAGTCATAGGGAGATAATTTTGTGTGTTGAGAGGATATGTCGGTGTTGCATGAAAAGAGGATGGGTCATTAGGGTCATGAAAGGTGAGAAGAATGTATGGGTGTAGCAGATTTAATGGGACAGATTGACCCAAGATAGAATATTCACGTCAAATCTTAGTTTCACAGGGGTTGTTAGTAGTGCATGAGCGATGGGAAAAACCCTTGTTGGCAATTGGATTGAGTTAGAGGAAATGGATGAAATTGATTTGTGGGATGTTTTGAGTGATGCTTTGAAATGGAGGTGTAGATGATATTGGGGGAATAATCCCAAGAGGCTTCTCCACAATAGTGCTTACATCATAGTCGGAAGGGAGTTTAGCCCCTTATTTTTCCAATTCTTGGGAGGGATTAAGTTTCATCATGGAATTGACAATTTTGTGTGTCTCAAGATTTTGGACCATTTCAATAATCTCGTCTTGAGTCATCCCCAAAACATTGTTGGTGATGTCCTCCACTTGGCCACTTTCCTCTTGATGATCTTATGGAAGTGGAGGAAGATTAAACGTGGAATTGCTAGACCTAATGGGATTCATTTCAAGAGCGGTTTGACTCAAGTCACTCAAAGTGGATGTTTCTTTCTTCGCTTCCATGTTCTTCTTGTGTTGAGATCTAGTTTGGACCATAAAATGAGGATCAATTTTCAAGAGTGTGGGAGGTGAACCTCTAATTCCTTAGATTGATCTAAACTTTAGGTACATAAGAGAAAGTCTAAGAAATTAAGGATCAAGGATGGTGATGAGATAATGAGCGATGGATGATTGGTGGATGATTGAAACTCTTAGGAAACCTTGAAGGAGATACTAAACTTTTAGGACTTTTGGATTTGTTTTTTGATTTTACATTGATTTTATCTTATTTTTATTTTTATTTGGTTTGGATAATGAACTCATAAACTCTAAGAGGTTGGATGTTTTTCTAGAGTAAACTTGTCCACAAGATGATAATTTGGTTAAGTGTGTAAAGAAGGATTCATCTACACACACCTAGTCAAACAAGATAATTTTGATTTGATTTCAAGAGGATTTTCCCAAAGTTTAGTATGAAGGATTTTTTCAAGATTTCCAAGAGTTGTTTGTGACATGATTTTGATTTGATTTTGGAGGATGGATGAAGGTGTTTTGATTTTGATCCTAAGAGACTTAGAGAGACTTTTTTAACTAGACCAAGGTGTTGAAGAACATGCTAATACTTCCTATGTGAGGATACTCAAACCTTTAGAAGAGACTTGGTTTGACAATAGTAAAATGAATACAAATTTGGATTGATACTGTGATGTGCATTTGTAAAGTTAAAGGTCAATCTTTCTCTAAATTCGTAAAGCATAGACAAACGTTTCTTGCAAGATTTTTGACTAAAACCTTTGGATTTTGGTTTTCGTATTTTGATCTTTTGGGAAGTCATTTGAAAGAGCACGTGTGTGGGGTCCAATTGTTTCTTGCTTTTGTAATAGGTTCTTTTTACTTACAATAATTTTTGATTAGGTTTTCAAAACTAAATGTCTAATGTCCCAATTTCTTCTCATCCCATAGGTCCATTATGTGGAAATTGAGGAAATTGAGAAAAATTGCCTAATGTTGACTCCTAGTGAAGAAATTGGATGTAAATTCAAATGCTTAGAATCCTCTAAGGATAGAATCCCTAGGGCAAGCAATAACACTTGGATTTTGTCAAAGGTATTTGCTTACTCTAAAGGGTTTGAAATTTGATGATCATGGTTGAATGTTTGTTCTCCAATGTTTAAGATACAAGCAAAGTGTTTTGATTCCAAGAAAATGCACAACCCTATGGATAGTCAAGAGACAATATTTGTTGAATCTCCACTTGGATAAATCCAGTTGCGCTTATTCTTGGTGGATGATTAAAAGCTTGACCGCAACCATGGGCTCACTTCTGTGGGTGTGAAACTTGATTTATGAATACTCCCATGAAAACTTCTCATCTGCAAGAATTCATAAGCGATTTCTTGCACCAGCAAATAGATAGGATTTGGGATTCTAAATAAGCTGGTTCTTATTAAGGGTGATGGGGGACCTTGGCACCTTGCTGACGTCAACAAACCACTAATTTGATCAATCCTACTAGGGGCTCTTATACTTTTACAGTAGTACCTCGTTATGAAAGACACTGTACGACTAAGGCCTACATACGATTGGACTTGATGATTTAGTCTTATCCATTTGTATGCCGGACTGAGTGAAAAACCGGTTGGAGTCACCTTTGATTTCTCCTTTTGGATGTGTCTCTTAGGTAGGACCCTATAAAGGTAAACAATAGCGAGCAAGCACATCCGTAGTTCGATCGATCTTTGTTTATGTGAACAAAGAGAGAACACACGTGATATACTCCACCTCACACTAGCAAGATTTTGTTCAATTTTAAGAATCCAAATTGAAGTGTGCAGGAAATCACTTATACAACTTAATATCACCAAAAGACTTTTGATTCTCAAGATCGTCATGAGGCACGAGAGAAGCGCATACACTTTTTAAGTGATATTACTTTGGATAAGAGATTACAAAACATAAAAGGCACATGTTCATTTTAACCTTCAAAGCAAAAATGGATTCTTTTTAAGCACCGAAATTGAGGTGTGAGATTTGCTTGTTCAATTTTAAAACCTCAAAAACAAACTTTAGTAAGTTCCTAAGGTTCTTTTTAATCCCTTTTTTTTGTTCTTTTTAAGCCCAAACAAAAATTATTGAGTCCTAAAAAGCTTGAAGATGACAAAGTCCTTAGAAAAGGGATTATAATTGCTCCCCAAAGTGTTTAAAAACACTTGATACAATAGAATGATGATGTCATAAGAAATATTTCTTTTGTTTCCTCCTTCCCTATGAATCACTCCAACCTACAAAAACTGGTTAAAACTATACGAACATAGGCCAAAAACTAGTTAGGAGTCAAAATTAATCAAAATGAAAAATCAAATGTTGAAATTAATTTGAAAACTGCCTTTTACCTAACTCCAGTAGCACAATTTGAAGACTGTCAGTGGCACTCTGGTGAGACCAGCGACTCTGTTTGAGAAAACAGTGAGTGCAATTGTGACGTTGTTTTGTAAAGTGGCGTAGTTTGGAGTTTAAGTTGGCTAGACCCTGAGGAGAATGACTCAAGCGGCACGGTTTGGAGTTTGAAAGCATCACCAAATAGTGTCGTTGGATTGATAGTAGTGAAATTTGACCTAGTAGCGGTGCAATTTCCTGTAGACACACAAATTTTTTTTAAAAAAAACTATGGAATTAGGTGAAAAAAATGTGTTAATTTCTTCAAATCCACCCTCCTTCTAGCACCAAAATGTGAATAGTGATCCTAGACCTGTACAAACACAATCAAACAACACATTATTAGTCCAATATGCAAGTTAGAAACATCATTCCCCATGAAATTCATTTGAAACATGGAAACAAGAAATAAATGAAGAACACAAGTAAAAAAGCTATTAAATCCTATTTTAATGTCCAAACTCTCAAGCCCATGGGGGAATTGGTACCATTTTGATGTGGAAAATGGCCCTTTTCCCAATTCCTTGTAAGCTTGATGATCAATGGTGAAGATTTGATGCTCCTTGATGAAATTTCACCATAACCTAGCTATGGAATGATGAAAACTTATAAAAATGGATGAAGATGGATGAAGATTGCTCAAAACAATGAAGATGATAACTTTGCATACGTTGTGGATGAAAATGCCTAAGATTGTGGATCCCAAAATCACTAAGAGAGCCTTCTATTTATAGAAGAGAATGATGGAGGATGAAGCAAAATGGATGAATGTGGGATAAATCACCAACCAATAACACAATGCCACTTGTCAACATGTGAGTGGACAAAGGTGGGGCACATTTGGATGAATGTGCACATTAATGCAATTAGGTGGAATTTCAAATTTGGAGAAGTGACAAGTTGGAAGGAGAGGAAAAATGAATTAAATGCCACTTGGCTCAAGAAAAGGACATGTAAGAGGCCTTTAATGCCTTGTTGGATGGACAAGTACTTTTGGGGGGGATTTCAAATTTGGGGAATATTCCATCTTTGATACCTTTTTGAATGAAAATAGAGATTTAATAAATCAATTAGAATGATTTTCATGAGCAAGTTGCAAAAGCTAGAGGATTTGATGGATTAGGATTAGGATTAATCAGGATTTGATTAATTCAAATGACAATTAGTTGATTTGACAATTTGATTTAGATTTTAGGATTTAAATAAATCAAAATGAGAGGAATAATGGATTTAGACTTAATTAAATAAGGTTTGATTTATTTAATTAAAGAGAATGATGTTAGTTTTAAATCAAATAAAAATAAATTTATTTACTTTAAATGAGATGGCTTTGGAGATTAATTAAATAAAATGAATTATTTAATTAAAAGAAGGATTACAAGATTAATCAAATAAACTGATTTATTTAATTAATAGGAGATGATAACTTAATCAGATAAAATTGATTTATTTAATTAAGAGATGGAATATGATGAATTCAATCAAATACATATTATTTGATTAAATGGTTAGTTAAAAGAGGTGATTCAGTACGAACTGGTGTTAGTAAATTAGGGATTAGGTGTATAGGATCAGTCAGTATATTTTTCGTGTCTACAGAAACCCAAGATGAAGATGAACTACTTGCAAACATTATGCAAAACTCTTATGGCAGTGACCCACTTCAATACAACTATCTAACATGCTTGTATGACCCTTTGTAAAACATAATCCTTGCTAATGCACCTGAGTCTATCTCTTAGATCTTTCATACATTATTGATCCATAATTGCAGTTCCAATATAACAGGCCTTAATATTGCCTCTATTAAAACATCAGCCCTGACCATAGAGATTACACTGGGCAAGATATTAAATGTAAACAATCAATTGACAGTTGCATAACAATCTTCACTGTTAAATGTGTTGCAACCACATTCACATGGGACTATCATGACATGAAAGGAATAGATCCTAACCTATGCATGCACAAAATTTACATTAACAAAGGCTACAAACTGGTAAGGCAACCTGAAAGAATGATGAACCCAATTGTACATGACATAGTTTAGACAAAATTATAAAAGTTACTAGATGCAAGGGTTCATTTATCCAATATTTGATAGTCAATGGGTGTCTCCATTAGTCATTGCATGCCCAGAAAGGGAGGGAAATGGAGAGTGTGTGTTAATTATTGAGATTTAAATGTAGTAACCAAAGGAGACCACTTCCCCCTTCCATTCATTGATCAAGTGTTGGATTCATTAGTAGGAAAACATATTTTTCCTTCTTGGATGGGTTTAGTGGATATAACCAGATCAAAATAGCTCCAGAGGACTAAGAGAAGACAACATTTACTTTCCCTTGGGGTATATATGCCTATTCTATCTTTCAATTTGGGTTATGTAATGCCCCTACCACGTTTCAAGGAGTTGTATTAAGTATATTCTCATATTTTTCTCATGATTCCATGGAAGCTTACATGTATGAATTTACAACCTATGGGAATACCTATGAGGAATCATTGACTAACTTGGAGAAAGTACTGCAAAGATGTTATGATCACCACCTATTATTGAGTCATGAAATTTTTTTTATGATGATGACTAGAGAAGTGGTCTTGGGAAATTTTGTGTCTAAAAAGGGGATACAAGTAGATCTAGGAGCAAGATTGAAGTCATCTCCATACCACCTATTCCTCAGAAACAATAAGATGTTAGAAGCTTTCTTGGTCATGTTGGGTAATATAGGAGATTTATACAAGACTTTAGTAAGATTGTAGCACCATTGTTTGTTCTCATATCTAAAGATATAGAATTTGACCGGACCCTTGCTAAAATGCCTTTGAAGCCCTTTAAGCAAAACTTGCTAAGACTGCAACCTTGAGAGTACCAAATTGGAAAATAACTTTTCATATACACACTGATGCATCTGATTTTGAAATAGAATTTGTCTTAGGATAGAAAGAAGGGAACTTAGAATATGTTATCTATTATATCAACAAAAATATTCAAGGAGGAGAACTAGATTATACAATCACTAAAAAGGAAATATTGGCAGTGGTCTATGTGATCAATAAATTTAGGCACTACATCACAAGATACTTTATATTCATTCACACAAACCATACAAAAATTGGCTACTTGGTGAATAAACCAGTGGTTGGGGGTAGAATTGTGAGATGGTTATTGCTACTCTGAGAGTTTGATATTATAATTGTGGATAAACTAGGAAAGACTAATGTAGTAGTAGACTTTCTCTCAAGACTACCAAAAAAATAAAAAATGATATTGTGGATGATTCATTTCCTAATGAACACTGATTTTCCCTCTTTGTGCATACACCTTAGTATGCAGATATAGCCAATTATCTAGTTGCAAGGAAAACACCACCACATCTCTCACCGAGGGAAAAGAGACATCTAGTTGAGAGAATTTATCCTTATTAATGGGTAGCTAGATATCTATTCTATATATGGCCTTATAATATAATGAGAAGGTGCATCAAAGAAGATGAAGTCTATGACATTCTAAAGGCATGTCATGATGAACCTTGTGGAGGAAATTTTACAACAAAAAAAATAGCTCTAAAAATATTGAACATTGGTTACTACTGGCCTACACTTCACAAGGATGTAGTCAAGTACATGAGAAGGTGTGATAGATGCCAAAGGATGGGATGACCTACCAAAACTGATGAGATGTCATTTTAGTCACAACTAGTCATTGCCTCATTTGACAAGTGGGGACTAGATTTTATTGGTCCTATAGCTCCAACATCAAACAATAAGGAATACATCTTGCTCTGTACAAATTACCTTAAAAAATGGGTAAAGTTCAAATCTTTACAATTTTCCAAAGATGAAAATGTTGTTAAGTTTCTCCATAAATATATCTTTACAAGATTTGGTGTTCCTAGGGAAATAATAACAGATCAAGAACCTCAATTTACATAAGATGTGATCAATAAATTGATACAATAATATGAGATCAGACATAGGAAATCTACTCCTTACCACCCTCAAGATAATGGACAAGTGAAGGTTACCAACAAATAAATAGAGAACATTCTTACAAAAATAGTACAACTCCACAAAAAAGATTGTGCAATAGGGTTACCTAAAGCAGTTTGGGCTTATAAGGTAACCTGAAAAATTACAACAGGCTTCACACCATATGAATTGGTGTATGGAAAAAAGGTTTTCCTTCCAATTGAGTTTGAGTACAAAACTCTTAGAACAATAGTGTAATTAGGGATGGATATATCAACAACACAACAGGAGAGGTTGCACAATCTCAAAGCTTTAGATAAGATACACATGGAAGTAATTCATCATACTGAGATTGTACAAAATAGAGGATGTAGTGGCATGATCAATTTATCAAGACAAAACAATTCAACGCAGGTGACTGGGCTCTAATTTATGATTCTAGGTATAAATATCATAAGGGAAAATTGCAAACAAGATGGCTCAGTCCATATAAAATTCAATATGTTTTTCCTAATAGAACAATTTAGTTGACAACTATTGATGTGGTAAGTTTTCTATGCACTTCGGTTCCATTTCCATCTTTCCGTCCACCCTCCTTCCACCATGTTCCCTTCCTCCATTCCATGTCCACCCTTCCATCCATTCCATTCCATATCCATACTACTCCATTCCTTCCTTCCTTCCTTATTTTCTCCCATCCATTCTTCATCCCTTCTTCCATTCCTTACTTTCATATCCTTTCACTCCACCACCATTCTTCCACGTGCCCATGCATCATGCTAAGTTACTTTTTCATCCACAACCATCTGTAGTACTTCACCATCAACTCATATCATTTAAAATATTTAACCATGTTGCATGGCAACATTCAGTAATCTTCACACATGCCAAATTTCACTTCAAATCATGATAGCATGTACTTATCGCATTAACTATCTATAATGGACATTTAAACTTGCTAATTTCACATAAATTTATAATTCATGCACACATTTGTAACTTCATGTTTCATAATTCTAATGCTTACTATTCATTATCCCCCAACCCTTTTGTACTTGAAATTTAAGGATAAATAGCATCATTGAGTTGGGGGGAAGGGGTAGCCATAAGGTCTTTATTATTTTCAAATTTTCCTATCTATCACAGAGAAACAATTATTTCAAAAAGAAAGTATCCAACGTTGAGCAAAGGTTATTCAGGAACAAAGCAACAAAATTAGCAAAGGTTATTCAAAAAACATAGTACAATAAAATAAAGTAGTAGAATTGGTTAAATTATAATGAGAGGGGATATTATGAGAAGAGATCTTGCAACTCGCAATTTTATATTAGAAGATAGCAAGTGCTTGCCAATCTCCTAGCAGGCAAGTTGGTTGGACTATATTCTAAGACTTACAAAGTATAATGAATTGATAAACCAATAATTTATAAATAATTTGTAAAATGATGAAACCATTATAAGTGGACTAAGGGTTGATGCCTTAGAAGCAACCATAGTAGAGGTATTAGGGCTACCAAGAATATGAAAAGAATATCCAATAAGGGTAGATGCAATTATTTCCAAAAATTAATTCTCATTACTTGGAGAAAATATGGATTCTTCATCACAAGGTATGAAACACCTTTCTTTACCATGGCTCTAGGCCTCAGTTGTTGCATATATTGTTAAGTACTTGACCTACAATGGTAGGCAATCATTGTTGTATACTATATATTTTAAGCTCATAGCCATATGTGCCATTAGAGAATGGTGAATGTACCATTTTTTTTCTATAGTTTTCTAAAGAGAATGTTAGCAGAGTATAAAAAGAAAAGGAATTAGTCTACTCTTTCCCATTTTTGTTTGGTCACTTTACTGATTAAAATAAGTCTTAGAATTTAATTCCCCAATATATCTCATGAGTATTTTCTATCCAATAACAATGTTAACAATATTCTTCCTAGACAAAATGCAAAAGGAGTGAAGAACAAGGAAGGTAAAAACCTTCCACGATTGTACTAGATGGAGATGTACTCTTTAGGTCCCCTATTGCATCACCTACCCATAGCATAGAGGAAATAGAAGAACAGGAAGAGCAGGAAACTCAACGTACAACTTTTGTTGAGTAGCCCATAGTTGAAGGGCATACAAAAACCCTTGTTTCTATAGAGAGGACTTTTGAGCCAAAGAAAATAAAAGGTATGGCCTCCACTTTTGAAACTGTGAAGAAAAATAAATGGTCTACACCATCAAGAAGGTGATCACATCGCCAGAGAAGAAGTGGGCATGTGAAAGGGAAGGAAAAAAAGCAACAAGAAAATATTGTTGTGATAGAAACTGACACAAATTTTGATAAAAATATTCTTGATAGTGACATAAGAACACTAATTTTGTAGCATTTGTACATGAGCAACACTTTTTATTCAAATTTAGAAGATATATTTATGGCTAAAAAGAACAAACCTCTAAGAAGCCCAATTTCAAAAGGGTTTGTACTAGCAGAGGAGGTGTTGGAACTGTGAAAATCTTGCATTTTTTTTGGCCTTTACTCGTGTCCTCCAGGAAGTTCACACATCATAATTTCATAAATAGTACACATTGTTAATATTTGTGTGATAAGATCCATCTATGTTAACGAATGATCCCATAAATTTAGCCTTTGATACTTGTGAGCATTTCTCTGGACATCATTTAGCAAGAGTTTTAAACTACTGGTCTATATCAGCAAGATCAGGGCAAGTCTTTCTGATCAACAGATCATAGCTTCTCAACTTGAGCATCTTCTACATATTGGCAAGAAGTGAACTGAGTTACACCGATGAGAGGTCATGGAGAATACATAATCAGTAAGACAATGCTTGTTGTCTTACTGATGAAAGTTATCGGCAAGAACAAAGCAATCAGAGCGAAGTTGTCAAGTCAGGTCGATCTCATAACTCACACCGATGGAGATTTCATCACCGAGACACATATCTTCTTTCGTCGATGGGATAAATGAACAACTATCGGGAAGACTTGTGCAATCAGAATGAATCACTCAGATCTTATCGACCATACTAGTTACACCAATGAAGGAGATTTTGGGAAGAGTCTTGTCGATCCATCCAAATGAAAGAAGCAGTAGATAGAACATATCGGGGAGACCAAATGACATTGGAGCAACAATTCATTACCTTGGTGATGGTTCTTATGCCGATGGTAATATGAAGGGATCAATATTCTTCAGAGTAACACTGGCCGATGATGGAGAGGACTTCTAATGATCCAAAACACTTTTAAATCAGGGTAACTTCACAATCATCTCTCTGAAGTAGTACATGTCAGGAAATAAGAAAGGGGTCATTCGTGTAGCATCAATACAAGAATCACTCGATCTTCCCAACCAAGGAGGATAAATCAAAGGTCACTCCTCATCGAAAATACATTTGGTTATGTCTTGGTGATCAAATGAGAAAATATAAAACAAGGGTGGCGCCAAGATGGATACACAGATCGGCCAAGAACCAAAGGAGTCTCATCGATACTATCTTGTTGTTCTGACATTTCAAAATTCAAAAAATCTGTTGCATTCATTCACAGAGATAGACATTAATGGTCGCACGAATGTGAATTATGTACATATCTTTTGATTGAGAGAGAAATAAACAAAAGGGATTTTCATAATTCGCAGCGAGAAGGACGAAAGATTGGATAGAAGCCAAAATTTCTATGCGAACAGAGATTCACAAGCAAGTTCATAAAGTCTCTTTGCAGTTTAAATCCTAATTCAATTCTGTTATATTGAAAAATGGAAAGGTCAAGCTCTAAGAAGACAAAGGGTAGAAAACAAAAAGATGAAAGTAGTCAGCCAAAAGGTAAAAAAAAGAGAATTGAAACTAGTGAGGAACCTAAACCAAAGGAGAGGAAACTAAACCAAGACCTCATTGACCAATTGCCTAGATCTGGGCCAAAGGCTAGAAGGTCTGCGTAGTTAAGGGCTGATGTAGAGAAATTTGAGGATAAATGTAGACACATAGGAGATGCATGGACCCCTGTTAGAGGCTATAAATTATTCATGTTCCACTACCAGAGGAGAAATTGGTTTCAACCAGTGTGTGACCCTTGGAGTTACAATTTAGGAAAACTGGTCATCCCAAATGTGTTTGTGAATGTGGAACTGGTGAAACTTTTGGCCAAGCATTATAACCCAAAATTGAAAGCTATATGCAACTTACAAGATGAGCCCTTTATACATGTGTCTAAAATTGCACTCTGTGAGGTCTTTGACCTGGATGGCACATATGATGAGCCAATTATATATGAGAACTTGGAAAAGGAATATTGGAGGATGGACACAACGTACAAAGGCTGGAGATTTTCCTTACACAAACCAAGAAGAGATGGAAACCTTGTTCCACTTGAGGACAATGATGTGCCTCCTTTCCATGTGGATTTGTTTGAACCCTAATTAAAGAACACATATTTCTCTATATGTCAGGTGTTAGGGACTGAAGCTTCTAAGTTTATGTCCATTGGCCCAATGATAATTGCAGCAGATGTTCAATGTCACAATGCAAGGCCATTTGACTATGCCTTATGCATTTTCATAGAAATTGACTCAGGGTTGATGGCAATTAAGAATGATTCTCCCACACTACACTTCAAGCATTATTCAATTCTCATGCATATGATACTCTATTGTGGACAAGAGATGGGAATGTGGCAAGAAGAACTGAAGGTCACACAATCTAATAAAGAAGGTCAGCCACTGCTAGTGCAATTGTGGACTGCCATATGGGACAATAGATTTGTGAGTTCTAGTTATGTGCATTTTGAGGAATATTTTTTTTGAAATATTGTATAGATTTTTTAATCATTCTTTAATTGGTGAAATTAAGATATTTCTAAGGCCAAAAGATTTCAATGGATTAGCAATTGTTGGACACAATTGGGAGAGTTAGTAGCAGTGAGAACATTATGGTCAAATGAACGAGATTTCTAAACTGAGAATAGAAGAATATCAACCTCCAAACATAGAGCATGAGGTTGAGGAAGTGTCTGATGCAGATGCAAGGAAATTAGCCTATAGGTATTTTGTCTTTGATGATGAGTTTATCAAGTCTTCTAAATTTAGGTCATTTTTGTATAAGCAAAAGGGGAAAGCAATAAGGGATTATGTTCCAGATGTTACTCCTAGCAATGAGGCACAACTACCGAAGACCTTGAAGTCAGACGTGGAGAATGAAATGAACGACATGACTCCATAAAAGGGGAGGAGGTTATTAGAATAATCTGGTGTTATGATATTCTCTGGTTTGGATTTGAATTCAGCTCTTTTTTTAATAGTTTATTGCATAACAATGGTGCTACACACAAACTAAGTCCAGAAGGAGTTACAGAAGTGTACACAGGGTCGAAGTACAACCCTAATGAAAATTCTCTCATGATTTGGGCTTTGTATCCTCCACACAAGATCGGTGATAATTGACACAGAAAAGGCATTTGGCCATGTGATGACATTAAAGGTTGGAGAAGTTGACCTAGTTGCAACTGTTGATATTGGCATCAATGTTGCCAAATTGAATAAATCACAAATTCAAATGTTAATCAAAGAAAGGGATATGTACAAAATGAGTAATGAGAAGATTCTTAAGGAGAATGATTTTCTAAAGGACATGGTCAAGGGTACAAGGTTATTGACTCAAGGAGAAAGTTCCCAGACAAAGGACAAAAGGGAAGAATCCAATATATATGCTCAAGCCAAATTTGATACACTTTCTATAGTATTCAAGAAAAGGCATGCCAATTTAATGGTTTGGATGAGCAAGTTATGGGGAACTCATTCAAAGAGTTATACTACAATTCAGGAGCACAAAAGGATCAGTGACAAAATTTAGGAAAAATTTTAGGAAGTTCAAAAGAAGAGCACTTCTGATAGTGGAGCCATCACAGCTGCAAATGAGCTTATGAGGAAACACCAGGGCTACTACGAGGAACTTCAAGAAAACACAAAAAAGTTCGTTGATGCTGCCAAGGAAGGGGTAGCTGCATTGTTTGAAAATGATGGAAAGTTAAAAGACATGACCGAATGGATTGAAGAATGCAGGTTGATATTACATAAAGCACTTGAAGCGGCCACAAGCAAGGACTCAACATTGGATGAGGCATGTGAGCAGATGGAAAAGATGGTGATAATGGAGATAGCAGCCAAGAACGCATCAGAAGATGTTGACACCCATTCAAGACAAGATTATTCGAATCACTTGACAAAAGTCCATTTATGGCTAACTAAAGCCTAATTAATTATATTTAATTGTTTTTAAACTCAAAAGACATTTATGAAGGGGATGTCCTCTTTAAAGTATTGATATATATGTTGGATATATAGTGATAGGATGGTAAGACCGAATAAAGAAGAAATAGGAGATATAGTAGAAGCATTTTCAATATTGTGTGATTTTGTTGATTGGTTTCCTTGAGGGATTAAAAATCGCTAAGAGATCCACCCGATAACTTGGTAGAATTGATTGGATTGGTAGAAGAGCACATTAGTCCACATCCTTGCGTTTGTACAAAGTCTGAGACAAATTAAAGTTACAAACAATTAGAGTTAAACCGGTCCTACCACCGGTTTATAGAATTGTTTGGGAAATAGGATGCCATTTAATTGCAATCCCTAAACATTATTTATTTCACATGTATCTCCTAAGTCCCTTGTAATGTGTTTCCAACAACACTAGAAGTTAGGAAGAGATTAATATTTGATTAAATAAGCATGCTAATTGACTTTTGTAATTAATTCTAAATGTTAGGAGTATGTGAGGGCATCCATTATGAGTTCCTAAATAATAGGGGCACATGGGGCACCCACATGGTAGGTGACACTCACCTTGAGTTCAGTTAACTATTTGAAGTAAGAGATAACACTTCTAAATGCATGTAAAGATCCTAGGAGTTAGGGTTTGATTTTTGCATGCATGAAGTTTAGTTCAGTTCAGTTCATAATCAATTTAGTTCAGTTAGTTCATGTCCAGTTTAGTTTAGTCTAGTTTAGTTTGATTGATTTAGTTTAGTCCCAGTTGGAGTTCAATTCGGTTGATTCAGTTATGGTTGATTATCTTTGAATTAGTTTTAGTTGAATGCTAGTTGACTTGATTGGCGGAATGCATGACTAATGACTTGAGTTGCATGATAGATAATAGGGACTACCTTTAGTTAACAGGGGATGACCATTCTTGCATGAATGGTGTTGAGAAATGTTCCAGTTAATAGGAAATGACTTGGACCCAACTTGGACACCCAAGTTGCCTTCTTAGAGATGCTCCTTGTAAAGATACAGAAGGCTCCAATTGGTGGGAGCACTTTGCAGGCCTACTTTGAGATGAAACCCTTAGATATTTCTGAGAATAGAGGTTAAGTTACTGCCAGTTTGGGATGCCTAAATGCAAGAAGATGAGGATTTGGCATTGTTCTTCACGACATAACTCTATTTGCATGAGATAGGCACACCTTTTAGGGATAGGGATTGAGCATTGTAATTGTAACTCTTGTGGAGTTTACAAAGTTGATTAAAGCCTATATATCTCAAGCAAGTTGAAGAGATTTGGTATCAGTTTTTATTGCAGGTGTGAAGAAGTTTTGGTGAAGGAAAAAGAAGCATTCTCAAGCAAGAATTGGAGCTATTGTAATCTACTTTAGAGATTGAATAATAGATTAATTCTTGGCGGAGTTTTTTCCTGAAAGGGTTTCTCCATGTAGGTATGCTTGTGCTTAATCTTTCTAATATCCTATCTACTTCTTCTATCAAATTTTGTCTTCATTCTACAAATGATAAAATGGATTAATCAGATAATCACTCACAAAAAATATGTAACAAAGGAAAAGCATATTTAGATCAACAATCTTAAAGTTTTATAGAGTATTAAGCTACATAAACACCTCAATTTTCAACATTTAGTATCAGAGTTGAGGTTGGGTAGAGTATTGGGATGCCTTTCTCTTAAAAGATTGGGGGTTTTTCGGCTGTTGTGGGAGATTTTACTATTTTTGTTATTGCTGATTTTGGAAAATAAGTTTGTTACAAGAGGTATATATTCTTGCTTTAGAGGATATTTCTCGTGTGTCATTGAGAACTTGGATTCACAGGTTTGGTGTGAGCTTATGATAGAAATGTGGTTTTGATTATGTGCATCATGATGCCATGGGATTGCTCAGTATCATGGTTCAATGGGAGCATTTGGCAATGAAGTGGATTCTTGGTTGTAGGATGGTTTTGTTATTATGTCATGGTATACTCTTGATTAGCAGTTGAGAGTTATGGCATGGTACATGTTATGATAATTTTGATCATGAGGAAATATCTAGAAATTCCATATGGTTTTAATAGTGATGGTTTTTATAATTATCTTGGCTTTCCATGTATAGCTCGATATCATGATTCGTTGGGAGCTTTGTTGGGATATGGTGAATCTTCATGAGAGGGATGGTAGTCATGATACCATGTGTGACTCGATACCACCGGTTGATGGGAGTTGTTGGCATTGACATGGATGCATTATTAGTAAAGTTATCTTCATGTGATTGGGGATATGATTTTGTATTGGTTTAGATTGTTTGCTATTATGTCATGGTTTACTCTTGATATACATTTAGAGTTTGGAATATTACATGTTCTCTTGAGACCAGGATGTATGTTATGGTGCATGTGATCTCCTAAGAGGATATGGGTAGATCATGGATGTCATGTTTATGTTACTGATTCATGAATGGAGCTTTGTCATTGATCTTGTGTAATTCTCTTAAGTATTGGGTATATTAATCATTTGCTTGATTACTTCATGAAAGTGTTGTGTTGCATTTGGAGTTTGGCATGGATTGGTTGGTTACAGGTCCTCATGGATACTTGGAGAAATAGGTGAGGATGGAGTTCTCTTATGGTAAGATACATTTGTTGGAATGGTTACTTGTAAGAAAAGTTTTTCAACAGAAAAGACCGAGGAGTCTACACCTTGGTTGAATGTGAATTCAACACACTTGGTGGTTTAACATGCCTCTAAAGAGGTGGTTTGGATATAGAGACTTGCGAAAGGTATGGTTTGGTTGATAATGGGAAGGTATTAATTGAGAAAGTTGACACTTTAATTAATGTTACAGATTATCTTATGAAACCAAATAAGTTCTCTTGGTTTTAATCATTTGCTTGGAAGCTTCATGATTATGCAGGTTGCATTTGAAGTTAGCATGGATTGATTAGTTGGTGTAGGAAGGCCATTGGCCTTAAGTCCTGTACTTGATTTAAATTATTATTCCTTGCTTAGAATAATTGCAATGTATAATGTCAAGTGGGAGAATGTTGGAAATAGGATGCCATTTAATTGCAATCCTAAACATTATTTATTTCATGTATCTCCTAAGTCCTTGGAATGTGTTCAACAACACTAGGATTAGGATGAGACTAATATTTGATGAAATAATCATGTTAATTGACATTTGTAATTAATTATAAATGTTAGGAGCATGTGAGGGCATCCATTATGAGTTCCTAAATAATAGGGGCACATGGGGTGCCCACATGGTAGGTGACACTCACCTTGAGTTCAGTTAACTATTTAGAGTAAGAGATAACACTTCTGAATGCATGTAAAGATCCTAGGAGTTAGGGTTTGATGTTTGCATGCATGAAGTTTAATTCGATTCATATTAGTTCAATTCGATTCAGTTGATTCGATTCGATTAATCAGTTTAATTCAGTTCAGTTTAGTTCAATTATGGTTTAGTTATCTTCAGTTAGTTTTAGTTGAATGCTAATTGACTTAAGTTAACTTGGAGTGCATGGCTAATGAATTTAGTTGCATGACATATAACAAGGACTACTCCAATTAATAGGGGATGACCATTCTTGCATGAATGGTGTTGAGAAATGTTTCAATTAACAAGAAAGGACTTGGACCCAACTTGGGCGCCCAAGTTGGCTTCTTGGAATTAACTCCTTTGGATGTTGAGATATTTTAGAAGGCTCAGTTAAGTGGGACCACTTTTGGGTGCCTACTTTGAGGATGAAGCCTTTAAGATATTTACAAAATAGATGTTGAGTTGCTACTTCAGTTTGGGAAGCCCAAATGCATGAAGATGAGGATTTGGCATTGTTCTTCATGACATAACTCTATTTGCATGAGATATGTGTACCTTTTAGGGATAGGGCTTGAGCATTGTAACTGTAACTCTTTTGGAGTTTATAAAGCTGATTAAAGCCTATATATCTCAAGCAAGTTGAAGAGAGTTGATATCAGTTTTTATTGCAGGTGTGAAGAAGTTTTGGTGAAGGAAAAAGAGGCATTCTCAAGCAAGAATTAGAGCTATTGTAACTACTTTAGAGATTGAATAATAGATTAATTCTTGGTGGAGTTTTTTCTCGAAAGGGTTTCTCCATGGTATATGCTTGTGTAATCTTTCTAATATCATGTCTACTTCTTCTATCAACTTCTATCTACATTCTACAAATAGTAAAATGGATTAATCAGATAATCACCCACAAAGAATCTGTAACAAAGGAAAATCATATTTAGATCAACAATCTTAAAGTTTTACAAAGTATTAAGCTAAGAAAACACCTCAATTTTCAACAAGAACTACATTGAATCCACCCACCCAATAGAGCACTGGTCCACCTTATTCACATACTACTTATCCAATTTCATATTACAAATTTCTGATTATCACTTTAGATGTAGAGTAAGTAACAAGCTTCCAACTATTTCACACTTTGTGCCACTGAAAAAAAACTCATAAACCCAACTAAGTCATACAATTTCAAATATTCTATAGTATTCAAGATATACCCACCTAGGTTTAGTAGAGCCTGAAGTGTATGGAGTCTTCAACCACCTTGGCTAGCTCCACTCATTGGTTCAAAAATGTTGCAAGTCTGATCATAGAACCTGGCACCCTCTTAGGACTTGTAACCTACATTTTTGAGATCCAACAGATTGGCGACTCTGATGGGGATGAATCAAATCTAAATCCAGGCCTTCATCATAGAGTCAACATCTTGTATAAGACTCCGCTGGGAATAAGAAATTATGAACTTTTCTCACTTTTCTTGAAAGTGAGTGGCAACTCTGTAAGCAAAGGTGTATGACTAGAAAATATAAGTACACATCAATAAAGACAAACCCTAGGATTCAAAGTATTAAATAATTTTACGAGGTGAATGGTAGGAGATCCTTACATTAAGATAGCCCAAAGAAGAACAATGGTAGATGGATAGATAAACATGGGTCTTCCCCCTCAAAGATTTATGCAAATAAAGGTAGAGGAAAAGTGACAGATATGACTAATGAAGATAAGGGGAACTCATCAGAACAATTCCTTACCATGAACAACACTTTTGATCCATTGCATGAATCAGAAGTTCATAGTGATGACCTAAACAAAGATCCTCAGACTCCTTTTGGACAAGAAAACACTAGTAGACATACTTTTCAATGGAAGGAAGATCCTAGGAAAGCAAAATAATTTAAAGCCCAATTTGAAACAGAATGAGATCAGATACAAAATGAATATGATTACAAAGTGTTATCACAACAAGGAAAACAAAACCATGAGGGGTTATTTGATTACATTGCTGGTGAATTTGAGGGTATGAACAACCAAGAGTTTCAAATAAATTTGGAGTGGAAAAGACGACAACTCAGAGAGAGACAACAAATGATACAAGAAGCCCAAGAGATAGACTGACAACTAGCACAATTAAGCATCCAGACACCAAAACCACCAAAATATGTCCCTCCACATAAGCAAGGTGGTAATTATAATACATAGGGAACATCTCAGAACATAGGTGTTCTAGGTACTTCTAAAGTACTACATAATGTTGGAGGTAACCCAAGGCAACACATCCAACATAATGTGCCACCACAAAGATCCTAGCCTCAAAATATTGATAATATCCCTCAGCATCACCCTCCACCAGACCAACAGTATGTCCCACCACAACACCAACATGTGCTACACCAAAATATACACCCTCAACAAGAAAATTTCTACTATTAGCCTCAGTATGGATATCAATACCTTCCTAATCCACCACCTATGAATTTTCATCCACAAAACCTCATAAGCACATGTAGGCGATTTGATCTGACAGGACACTAATTATGTCCATATCCAATGGATAGCAATTGGAGAAATATGGTTCCCAAATTCATAGGGAACAATGTGACATCAACTGAGGAACATATTAGGAATTTTAATGCTATCATACAAGATATTGTTATGGAGTATGAGGATGTAAACATGAGATTATTCATGATGTCATTAATTGAAGAAGCAAGGGATTGGTTCAATAGTTTGTCTGATGCTTCAATTGATTCTATAACATATTTTCACAATCAGTTTCTTGAGAAATATGGGAATCAATGTGTCCTCAAACTTGCCCTTCATGAACTACTTTGTATTCAAAAATATCAAAATGAGTCTGTTTATGATTTCAACCAAAGGTTCTCCAAATTGTATAACAAAATACCACAAGGATCCAAACTCATTGATCCTACAGCCTTGAGTATTTATTTGAAAGCCTTTGATCCAAAAAAAGGTTGTGAACTTAGAAACAGGTTCCCTAGAAGTTTAGCTAAAGCATAAAAGACAACATTGACAATCAAAAATAATAGAAAAGCTGCAGGGATGATTGACAAAAGGGATAACCTCATAATTCCACTGAACTTTAACAACTCCAAAAATAAGCAGGAGAATTCATATAGAAATGAAAGAAAAATTTTGCATGACATGCCATGTAATACAAACTGGAAGGATGGAAAACCTATAACTGACAAGCCTAAGTATAAAGAAACTCCTGAGCCTTTAAAGAAGAAGGGAGCCTACATGGTCAATAGTAGCCCCTGGTGTCAAGTTTGTAATTTACCCCACTCTCAAGATCATTGTGTTGTAGCACAGTTAATATAAGAAGAAGACTTGCCATATGATAATGAAGGAGAAGATGCTACAATATATTTGACTTCACATACCCTACATCCAATTGAACAAGAGTATTCATTCTCAGGGGACAAAGGTTATGAGTATGATGTAAATAATTAGAGAAACAATATTCACATGGCCAAACAACACGTTTTCTCTAATCAGGAAGATGAAAGAAATGATGAGTCACAATCACCTAATACACCATCTATTCCAAATAAGTATAGATTGAGGAGGCCAACTGAGGAAGAGATCAAAAGGTTAACCATTGCTACAGTAGAACAAGCAAAAAGCAATTATAGGCTAAGAAGCAGAACAACAAATGAAAATGATGGCACTCCAAGAGGATTGTTTGTGAAAGACAAGGAGGCATCACAAGAAAAACCTAAGAAGGTGGAAATAAAAGATCCTAATAAGGAGCAAAAGCATACTCCTAAAGAAGAATACAAAGAGTTACACATAAGCAAATAGAGATAGGATGAGACAAACAAAAAGGAAAAATAAGAATGTAAAGGGGAACCATTGGAACAAAAGAAAGTTGTCAAAACAAAAAATGCCTCTTCATTTGATTTTACACAAGCATTGTCTCAGGTAAAGATGTTTGTGCCACTTCTTAAAATGATGAAGATAAAGGAGTATAGAGATAGAGCTATTCAACTAATATCCAATGGAACTAGTAAAAGCACAAACATGGAAGACAAAAAGATCACTCAAATTAGTAATAGTGCCAAGCAAGGAGAGGTAAAGGTACCTAAAGTTTGTCTCGGTGATATGCTAATAAATGCTCCACAAGTTGATCCTTTTTTCACTACTTTACTCATAAACAACAAGTTGGTGAGGAATTGTATGACTAATTCAGGTGCTACTGTTAATATCATGCCAGTAGGAGTCATGAAACAACTTGGCATGTGGATGAACACTACGGGTGGTACATGCTATGCAATGGACAGTAGGCCTGTCCCAGTAGTGGGAATCGTGAAAGATGTAGAGGTCAAATTGGATGACTATCCACAAGCATCATATACAATTGACATAACAGTGATAGATACAACTCCTCACTTTGGGATGCTTTTATCAAGATAATGGACTGCTTCAGTAGGAGGGAATGTGCAGTTTGAATTGTCCTATGCCACAATACCAATAAATGGTGAAGAAGTTAAATTGTAACAAGAACCAAGAGTGAACCATATTGTGGAGTATGTTGAACAAAAGCAGATAAATTGCTTATGTGATATGGACTTGGGAAGTTTCATAATAGAACCCTCATAGCCTGAGTTGCAGAATATTGAACTAATTGATAAAGATGTCTCCAAAAATGAGCATGGCGTGTGGAGAATATAATTTGATGGAGCATGTGGCAGAGAAGGTAATGGAGCAGGAGTAGTCTTCATCTCACCTAAAGGTACTACATTCAAATATTCGCTTTTATTGGCATTTGAATGTACAAATAATATAACAGAGTATGAAGCCCTATTAATTGGACTGAACATGGTTGTCAAGCATAAAATTAAACTGTTGACATTTCTAGGGGATTCTGAGTTGATCATTTCACAAGTAAGATCAAAATATGCTACAAAGAACAAAAGGTTGAAGTAGTACAAAAATTTTGTATGGGACACTATTGAGTTGTTTGATGCTTTCTCAATTGATTGGGTAGATATAACTAAGAATTTGATGGCAAACTTCTTGGCAAATGTAGCCTTGAAAAAATATTATGTCACCTTGGTAGGAATTTCACAAGTTGAACTCAAGATGAGACCTTCAATTCCTGATAATATTTATAGTTGGAAAGTTTTCAATGATGATATTGATCTAATCAAATTCATATATTGTATTGATCAATATGAAGCACGAGAGATTGATTTTAATGCATTTGTGGAAGAAGTTGATGGCAAACAAACTGTGTTTAGAAAGGAGGTCGTTCAACTTAAAATGAATAAGATTCCTAAGGGACTGGTAGCATTAGAGAGAGAGTTTTATGGAAATGACCGAGCCCTCATGAATCAAACACCAGTCAAAAGGGAGGATGTTGAAGAGATTAAGCTTGGAACTGAACTTGCCCCTAAAAAAGTGTACATTGGGAAGAAGATAAGCCCAACAATTAGGAGGATGTTGATTGCATTATTAAGGAAGTACAAGCATGTTTTTGCCTAGTCTTATGATGATCTTAAAGCATATAGAGAAGACTTGTTCCAACATGAGATCCCATTGAAACCATATGCCAAACCTTATAGACAAAAATAAAGGCCTATAAATCCTACTTTAGAACCTAAAATGCATGAAGAACTTATGAAGCTTAGGGAGGGGGGTATTATCAAGCCTATCAAGCATTCATATTGGGTTTCTAATTTGGTACCTGTCAGGAAGAAAAATGGAGATATAAGGCTTTGTGTAGACTTCTGAAATATGAATGTATCTTCTCTTAAAGATAACTACCCACTGCCCAATATGGAAGCCATGTTGCAAAGAGTCACTGGATGTGAGCTACTATCTATGATGAATGGATTCTCAGGCTATAACTAGGTGAAATTCAAGGATTTAGAGCAATACAAAACAACCTTTACCACACCATGGGGAACATATGTATTTATTAGAATGCCCTTTGGACTCACAAATGTTGGGGCAACTTTCTAAAGAGCTATGGATGTTGCATTTTCTGATTTGATCAATGTAATAATGGTGGTGTACCAAGATAACTTGACTGCATACTCAAAGAAGGCAAAAGACCATGTTGAGCATCTGGAGAAGATTTTCATCAAAGCTATTGAGTATGGTATTTCTCTAAATCCTAAAAAATGTCATTTTGCAGTGACAAAAGGGAAGTTATTAGGGCACATAGTATCTAAAGAAGGTGTGAGGATTGATCTAGAAATGGTAGAATCCATTGAAAAAATTCCTATTCCTAAGATAGTTAAGGCTATCTAGTCCTTTTTTGGGCAAATCAACTTTGTAAGAAGGTTCATATCAAATTTTGCAGAAATAGTGAAACCAATATCAAGAATGTTGAAAAAGGGTGCAAAAATTGACTAGATAGTCAAGGCTTTGGATGCATTCATATCTATCAAGAGAGCAATCAAAGAATCCCCAGTGTTGAAGTCCCTTGATTTTAGTAAGCCCTTTCAAAAAAATTCATTTGCCTCATTTCACACAGTTGCAGCAGTCATGTTCCAGAAGAATGATGAAGGACATGAGCAGCCCATTTCCTTCTTCAGTAAATCCCTTCAAAATGTAGAGTTAAAATATGATATTGTAGAGAAATAGGCCTATGCACTAGTAAAGGCTATCAAATCATTTAGACCATATCTGGTAGGAGCAAAAGTGATAGCCTATATGCCCAATGTTGTGGTGAAAGATGTATTTGTGTAGTCAGAAGTTTTAGGCCGTAGATACAGATGGATAAATAGAATCCAAGAATTTAACATTTAGTTTCAAATCACTAAAATTTTGAGGGGACAGGGACTAGCTAAACTGATGGAAGAGACAAATATAGAAGTTGCTCAAGTATGCAACCTAAATGATGAAGAAAATATGGTTTCTAGTATTGAACACACACCATGGTATACTGACATTGTGTATTATCTCAAGCACATGAAATGCCCTGAAGGACTTAGTGATAACAAGAAGAGGACACTTAAATTGCATGCTTCAAGATATGTATTCATGAAAGGGGACCTTTATTGGAAGAATAGGGATGGTGTTCTACTATTATGCTTGGATGAAGATCAAGCCAGACATGTCCTCAAGGAAATGCACGAAGGGGTGTGTGGAGTACATTTTTCAGAAAAAAAAAACCATTGCACATAAGGTGTTAAGGATGGGCTACTATTGGCCTAGAGTTTTCAATGACGCTTATAATTACACCAGAAAATGTGAAGCATGTCATAAGTTTTCTAGGAAGCTAAAATATCAAGGAGCATTACCTTTGAGACCTCTGCAAGTTGAGGCTCCATTCCATCAATGGGGAATAGATTTCATAGGAGAGATTGCAGAAAATTATAGTGGTCATAGATGGATATTAGTAGCCACAAACTATTTTACTAAATGGGTGGAAGTTGTGCCAACTAAGTAGGCGACTAGCAAAGTGGTAAAAAAGTTCCTATTAGAAAATATCATCACCATGTTTGGAGTGCCTACAAGGATCTTAACTGATAATGGGACGTGCTTCAGATCAGATGAATTCAGGGGGTTTTCTTAATCTTATGGAATAGTGATATCCTACTCTTCACCATATCATCCGAAGGAAAATAGGAAAGTCAAATCCAGTAACAAAAGCATCTTGAAGATCATAAAGAGAATGTTGGATAATAATAAAAAGGCCTAGGATTCCAAGTTGAGACTGGCTTTGTGGGTAGATAGAATCACTGTGAAGAAGGCCATTGGAAAGTCACCTTTTGAGCTTGTATATGGGACTCAAGCGAGGCTTCCTTTACATAATTTATTACCAGTATGTAAAATTATCTTGCAAGAAGATCTAGACATTCCTGAGCCTATGGAAGAAAGGATAGAAGAATTAATGGAGCTTGATGAGGTCAGGAACTAGGCCCAACAACACAACATGAAGAAGTAGTTTGAGATGAAATACCTGTATGATAAGAAGGAAAAAAGTAGGAAATTTGAGATAAATGACATGGTTCTCATGTGGAATGAAAGGAATCAGCACAAAGGAAAGCATGGAAAATTTGAGGCTTTATGGTTAGGACCATTTTTCATTAT
>VDFB02388397.1:0-69824 GCA_007258455.2 Sequoia sempervirens | reverse complement strand
ACTTAGTCCCTTTTGAGGTATTTTTCACTTTTGAGTGGAAAAATCACTGACTTAATTCAAATTATTAGTGGATGTCAGCCTATGAAGTTAAAATAATGAATAATTTGGTGTTGATGCCTATAAATACATGTTCTTAGGTCATTTTCATCAAGAAAATTCAGGAGTTAAGAGTCAAATATCTTTCACAAGAAGATTCATTAACTCTGTCTACAACAAAGTTGGAGCTTTAGAGCAGCAAGCTAGGGTTTTAGTAGCTCTTTAATCTCACTTTTTTTTCAATATCTTACATTGCAAATGGTTGATCATGGATGCCTATGGAGAATCATGGAGAAATCTAGGTTGAGGAGATGCAACTAACCATCAAATATATCCTAAAGACTTGTTTTCAAAGTGATTTGGACATCTTCCATTTTGTCTCTATCTTTAGCCTAAGGAAGGTTTACATGTCATTTAGATTCATTTATAATGTGATTTAGTGTCTCTTAGAATGATTCTTTCATTTTTCTAAATCCATTTATGCATCTTATTCTTGCATATTAGAATAGGGTTGCATCTTATCTTTAGACTTCCTAGTCTTAGACACACTCAAGGCTAGGGTTTTATGTAGATTTTATCTATTTCAAGGTTTAAATACCAATTAGGGGTTTGACCAAGGAAAACCCCCCATTATGAATAAATTTACACTATATTTTGTAGGTATTTTTGTAGATTTAGATCCAGGTTTCCATCAGAAAATAGAGTGCAAATTGTGGGCTTCCATTTCCACTTTCAAATTTGTAGAAAATCCAAAGTGGACTAAGTCACCAATAGTGGAAAATTAGTCCCACTGCATTAGTTTCTCAGTTTTTTTGTAGATCTGGATACCCATTTGGTAGAAATAGATTTATGAGTAGTTTCCATGATTTGGGACTAAGTCACCTAGCTTGGTGTAAGTGTCCCAGTTGTTTGGAATATTAAATCTTATAGAATTTTAGGGGCATCTGCAATCTTCATTTTGTCCCTCATCATTTTTTAGGTGCATGTTTCTATTCAGAATCTTTATCTTGTTCTATATTGCATTCATTCCATCTTTCCACCTATCACAATGTGTCTTCAAACAACTTGCATTTCTTAGGTTTTGCATTAATATTCATTATCTTTTATCATTTTTTTGCATTTAGACATATTTCAATCATACAAGCATTAATATTTAGTGAACCTCCAAGTTTTTTTGGAATACCTTTCTCCTTTTAGGTGAAAAACCCTAGAAGTGTAAGAGAGAACCCTCCTACAAAAGTTTGCAGTTAAGTGGGGTGCATGGTAAAATATAAATATAGCTTCAAAGTAACATGCCAGTGTGATTAAAGACTTCATGGGGTAGAGGATACGTTGTTAATGTAATTAGAAGTGAGATCCAAAGATACTTCTTGATAAGCACTTCTATCTACATGCGATTATTCAAGTTTAATATTTGAAGGATTTGAAGAGTGAAAGATAAGAAATACAAAGGGACAAAGACATAAAAAAGAGAAACACTCATCACAATGTGGACAGCCAATCAAGGGATTATATGCATTTGGTAAGGGGAAAATTGTTTTTTCACTTGGCAGCGAAAGCATATAAGGGGAGGCTAGGTTTTTTCATCATGGTTTGGGAAGGGCTGCACCTCAAAAATGTCACGGAGTGATATTATGAGACCCAATGGAATTTTTGGGTTACCCCATGGCTTAGCTCCTTCTAAGGTTTTCAAAGGAGAGGAGTCCTAAAAGAATTAAATTTATACTCCAAGATTAATGTAAATGGGGAGGATGTAATAGCAATGTCCTAATTATGATGTATTAATGCAAGCGATCTAAAGAGCTAATATGATTTATTGGTACAAAGGGCTTAAGAAATGTGAAGTGTTAGGGAAAACACAATGTATGTATGTGATGGCTCACAAGAATGCCCACAAAATGAGAGAAGTAAAATGATGAAATAATAGAAAAAAAAAGATTAGAGAGGTGCACTTGGAATATAAAATTTGATGTGTGGGGGAAATTCCTATAATCCTAACTACAAGAAAATGTTAGAGAGGAAACTATGGGGCAGGTGACTTAGTCCCAATTTTGGGAAGAAACTTGAGAGAATAGAGAATTGCCAAAAATGGGTATCAAAGGCACCCAGGGGCTAGCGGTGGGACCTTGAAATCCCACTGTGAGGTGAGAGTGACTTAGCAGAGATCACACCACCTACTACTGAATCTTGAGGAATCTCAAGAGACAAGAGATCTTGTAGCAGCCTCTTTTAGAGTAAGGTGTCCACTCTTGATTCTACACAAAATAGGATAAAATGTGTCTCCAAGCTTGAATTAGGGTTATAATGACTTGAATAGCTTTGATTACTTCTTGACCACTTCTCAACACCTATTTCTTTGACAAATCTGTTGAATCTCAGTTGTGTTTACAGTTTGTCCTTGATGAAAAAATCTCTTTCAGTTTGTTCTCATTGATGATCTATTTCATAATGGTTCTCCTTGCATATCATAGGATTTGGTTGTTTCTCTTTCGGGCTTACTCATATCGGAGTGAGAATGGCAGGGTCTCCTTGATACACTTTGAAATGTTTGAGTTTCCTATCGGCAAGATATTTTAGATGTCATGGTGATTGAATTGTCTTGGAGACCGACACAAGAAAGGTTATTTTGGCAAGACTTGTCTTTGGTTTCGGCGACAGAAAAGGATTATATTGGCATATGTTATTCTATCAATATGTGGTCTCAGTGAAACTGGTATGTCACACCGATCGAAGATTAAATGGAAACACATCAACAAGAGCTTAAGGCTTCAGCAAAGGGTCTTAGCGAATGTGCAATGTCACACCGACCTGCATTTGGATAGATATATCAGCATGAGTTTAGTCGTCAAGCTAAGGTCTTAGTGATTTCAATAAGTCTCACCGACTAACACTTGAGATGGTTCTTCGGCGTAAGTAATCCTTCATCGGCATGTGTCTTGGCAAGTGTGAATTGTCTTATCGACTGGCAATAGACGAGGCTTATCGGTGAGAGTTATAGCTTTGATGAAATGTCATGACGATCTCGTGGTGTCTTACCGACTTGGCAAAAAAGGCTTATTGAAAAGAGTTAGCGATACTGGTATGAGGTCTCGGTGAGTGACCTCGGTCTCGCCGATGGAAAATAAAAGGCTCCTTATTGGCATAAAAATCAATTTGTCTCAGTGAATCGGTGTGGATGAGGTCTTTCGGCATGACTCAAGCATTCTATGAGAGGTCTCCCTGATAATGGTATGCTATAGGGACACACAAGTGGATGAAGTATTTCAAAAAGACATGGTGTGCTCTACAGGAGGTCTCCTCGATATCATAATTTTATAGTGAATCACATAAGACAAAAGGTCTCTATCGGTATGAGAATTGATTTCTCTTGGTGATCTAAGGTGAGCTTGGGATGTTTCATCAAAACAAGGGGCAGTCTATATAGTGTCTCCCCCACTATGTATTGTCACAGTGACTTGGAAATGACAAAGGCCTTCGGCATAGGTATTGAATTGTCACAGCGACAATGTGTATCAAGTGACTCTCAACAAAACATTATAAAGTCTTCAAGAGGTCTCTTTGATATTGTTTAGTCACAGTGATAGTGGATGAAACTAAAGGAGATCTCGGTGAGAAACTTGCTAATGTCTCAGCGAATGAGTAATACTCTAAGGAAGCCTATTGATGAGACATGATGTATTCATTATGTGTTCTTCCAGACTCTGATGACTCATGGTGAATGCATTAACTAAGAGGAATGTCTAGTGGTGCAATTTCCTTCGACAAAACTTTCAGGTTGTCTCAGTGAATAGTTAATGAAGACTCAAAACTCAATGGTGGTCATCATGGATTGGCATCGAATCTCAAAACGATTACATAAGTAAATATTCATTGAGTTTCTTTCTGAGATGTGTTTTTTGGATGATTTGCAGCTCTTTGGATAAGCATTACTCTTGATTTATATCATCATCGATAGAGTGTTAGTATTCAGCCTCATATTCAAAAATTAGCAAGAGAATCTGAGAATCTTGTGAAAATCATTTTTTGAAGATTTCTTCAACATACATACTTGAAATGTAAATAAATACCAGTGTTGAAAATTTTAAAAGCTCTCTAATTGTAATCTAGGAATATTGTTCTTTGGCTATGTCAAAAATGTATTAGGTAGATGAGGAAAACAGAGAGTTATGAGCTTGACTGAAAACAAAGAGATCCTCTGAGATAATTTTTGTTCACATGTATAATTTGAGGGGTTGGTACTCCTTGAGATAGATATCTCTAAATGAGGAGTTGGTGCTCCTTGAGTGGGTGCTCAAAAATCAGCCTATAAGGCATTGTTAAATTTTGTTTAAAAGATTAAGCCTGGAAGGCATTTTGGGAGTGGGTTTTATACCCTAGGAGTGTTTTCCACTCAATAAAATCTTGAGTCTTCTTGTTCTTCTGAGTTCCCTTTGCTTTACTATGTTGTTGATTATTTCAATTCACTATTTCGTTCTTATTTTTCTCAATTTTGTTTATGAATGATTACATTCAACTCATGAATGCATTAATCAAATTATATTGAGTTTAAATCTGAGCTATGGTTTTTGAATTTGTGAAAATTGGTCAAATCTGTTAAGACACTGATTCACCCCCCCTCTCATTGTCATTTTAACTCCAACAATTGGTATCAGAGCATAGGGTCCTCTGATAGGTTTTAATCACCTTGGATTGATCTTGGTCTTGGAGTTTGTTTTTAATGGCACATTCTCAAGACAATGCCTCTGTATCCAGAGCCCCATTATTTGATGGAACTAATTATGTGTTTTGGAAAATCAGAATGGAAGCTTTTCTTGTTTCTTTTGATGTTGATGTTTGGTGCATTGTCTTAAATGATTACAATGTACCAGAATCTATTCCCACTGATGCTATTGAAAAAAAGAGGTATGAAACAAATGCCAGAGCTAAGCATGCCATCTTGTGTGGGTTAACTAAAGATGTGTTCATTAAAGTCATGCATTGCAAACTGTTCATGGAATCTGGAAAAAACTTGAAACTATATATCAAGGGAATGAGAAATTCAAACTGTCTAAAATCATTACACTCAAACATTAGTTTGAGGAGTTGAAAATGAAGGATGATGAAAAAGTGGATGAATATTTCCTAAGAGTAGATGAAGTTTTCAATTCAATGAAAGGTCTAGGTCAAGAGGTTAATAAATTTGATGTGGTCACAAAGGTTGTTAGAACCTTACCATCCAAATTTGAATCTAAGGTTTCAGCCCTAGAAGAAAAGAAACACTTTGACAAGCTTACCTTAGACAGCCTACAAGGAATACTTATTGCCTATGAAATGAGAACTAGCAAAAATAATTCAACAGGAAAAGAAACTGCCTTTAACATTGAAAAGAAAGAAAAAGTCGAAGTCAGTGAATCAGAGTTGTCTGATTCTAAAAAATCCCATTTTGTTAGAAGATTTAAAAAGGGACCAAGAAAATATAAGTGAAAACTTCCCTTTAAATGTTTTAACTGTGGCAAAATAGGTCACTTTGCTGAAAAGTGTCCCTATGATGATCAAATTTGTGACAGCGAGACAACTAAAAAATAGACTATGAAGAAGGCCTTCAAACCTAAATGAAACTTCAGTTTCAAAAAGAAGAAAAGTCTATTTAGTAAGGATGAATCTGAAATTGAGTCTGAAGATTCATCAGCTGAAGAAGATGAAACTTTTTTCAATGCTGAAATTACTTAGCAAAATGATTCTAACACCTTAGACGTTGAAGAAGGTGTAGTAGATCTTGAAAGTGAGCTGAAATGTGCTTTACAAGAGGTCAGAAAACTCAAAAAACAAGTTCTTGCTCAAGAAAACAAACTAGATCAAGAAATGATCTCTCTGAAAACTCAGCTTGAAGAAGCTAAAAGATTTGAATAATGTCTTCGAGAGACTATAAGCTACAAAGATCAAGAAATTCAAAAAGTGGAACAAGAAGTAGTCTGTCTTAGGAAGGAAATTGAAAAATATGACAGCACTCTAAAACTGAATGAGATGCTCAGCAAGCAGAAGATATACAAAGATAAAACTAGTGTTGGTTTTGAAAAGGGTGAATGCTCAATTGACCATGCAAAACAAAACCCCTCTTCTAAAGTCAAAGGTTTAGGTTCAAATCACTCAGAATTTGGTAAGGATCATGTTCAGTCTTTAAGAGGTAATAGATCTTCATACATAGTCAATCCTTTCTTCTATGGTTATTGTTTTTTCTGCAACAAATTTGGCCATAAGGTGAGCACTTGCAGGCTTATGAATACTAGAATACCTAGGTTTGGTCTTAGGAAACACTATGGTTTTGTTAGACAAATCAGATGTTTTAAATGCAATGCTTTGGGACATTCTGTCAAACAGTGTAGATCTGATCTGCAATCTAAACAGCAGAAATTTAAAAAGGTTTGGAAACCTAAGACTGTCAACAACATTGAGCAAAATATGTTGGTTCAAACAACTTTTCATTCCAAGAAAAAGGACTTATGGGTCCTGGACAGTGGATGTTCTAACCATATGACTGGTGACAAGGATAAGTTTATAAATCTTGAAGATTATGTAGGTGGATATGTTAAGTTTGGTGATAACTCGGGTATTCAAATTAAAGGTAGAGGTTCACTTATTCTAAATGAAGACACTCCTATCTATAATGTGTACTATGTGGAAGGTCTCAAGTACAATCTTCTAAGTGTTAGTCAAATCCGTGATAGTGGTTATCATGTTCTTTTCACTTCGCAAGGATGTGAGATTAAAAACGAGCTAGGAAAGGCTATTGCAGCTAGAAGGAGGACAAAAGGAAATGTGTACAATCTTCTCGACACATCAAGCAATGACAATAATCAAGGTATGTGTTTAATGAGCCAAATTGAAGAAATATTGTTATGGAATAAAAGATTAGGACACATAAACTTTGAAAATTTGGTTAGAATAAGTAAGAATCAGAATGTTAGATTTTTACCAATCCTTAACAAGCCAGAAAACTTAGTGTGCAAAGAATGTCTAAGTGGTAAACTAACTAAAATCAGCTTAAAAAAAACAAGAACATTCTTCTTCAAAACCTTTACAACTTGTGCACACTGATTTATGTGGACCAACTAGAACAAGGTCTATTAATGGTGAAAGGTACTTTATGTTGTTTGTGGATGATTATACTAGAATAGTTTGGGTCACATTTCTTAAGCACAAATCAGAAGCATTTGAAAGGCTTAAAATCTTTCATAAATTGGTTGAGAAGGAATCTGATTTGAAACTTAAATGTATGTGATTTGACAAAGGAGGTGAGTTCATTTCTCAAGAGTTCATTGATTACTATGAATAGCACGACATTAAAAGATAGTATGCTACAACAAAAACACCTCAACAAAATGGGGTAGTTGAACGTAAGAATAGAACTGTAAAAGAAATGGCTAGAACCATGCTAGATGAAGCTAAGTTGTCTTATATGTATTGGAAAGAAGTTGTTCATACAAATGTATACATTTTAAATAGAGTGCCGCTTAGGGTGAAATCTAAACACACTCCTTATGAACTATGGCATGGAAAAACTACTTCTGTCAAATACTTTAAAAATTTTGGAAGTAAGTTTTTTATCAAAAAGGATGATGATAACCTTGGGAGTTTTCAATCAAAGAGTGATGAGGGTATCTTTTTGGAATATTCAACTCACAACAAAGCTTATAAATGCCTTAACAAAAGGATTAATAAGATAGTTGAAGTTGTTAATGTAAAATTTGATGAGAGATCACATTTTTATGTTGAATCTTTGCAGGATAATGAGGAAGAACTTGAACTAGAAATAATTTCAGAAGGAACTGAGTCAGCAAGCCCTAGAAATGAAACAGAAAGTCCTAAAAAGGTTGCATCAAAATCTTTAACTAAATATCACCCCAAAGATTAGATTATTGGGGATAAAAATGCAGGAGTTCAAACTAGAAGAAAGGCTACAAAATTTGATGAAAAGGCACAAATAGCTTTCTATCTAGTTACTCAGTTTGAGCCTAAAAATTTTAATGAAGCTCTCACAGACTCATGTTGGCTTAATGCTATGTAGGAAGAAATTGATCAAATTGAGAAAAATTAGACTTGGGAGTTAGTCCCAAGACCAGATGACAAGAATGTTATTGGAGGCAAATGGATATATAGAAATAAGCTTGATGAAAATGGTAATGTCATTCACAACAAAGCAATATTTGTCTACAAAGGCTATGCTCAACAAGAAGGTATTGATTTTGGTGAAATCTTTGCACCTATTGCTAGATTAGAATCTATCAGAATATTCTTGGCTTATTCTATTTATAAAGACTTTACTATTTATCAAATGGTTTTGTTAGAGGAGGTGTAGATAGCAATCTTTATGTTCAAACTGAAGATTCTGATATTCTAGTTGTTGAAATTTATGTTGATGACACTATCTTTGGCTACAACAATGTTACATTAAGTAAAAAATTCTCTCAGCTAATGGAATCTAAATTTGAAATGTCATTATTAGGAGAATTAAATTTCTTCTTGGGTCTTCAAATCTCTCAACATGAAAATGGAATATTTCTTTATCAAACCAAGTATGCTAGAGAGATGCTTAAGAAATTTTTGATGGATGAATGTCATCCAATTAGCACTCCAATGATTACTAGATGCAAACTTACTAAGGTTGATGATTCCCCTGATACAAATCAAACTGAATATAGATCAATGATTGGCAGTTTGTTATATTTAACTGCCTCTAGACCTGACATTATGCAGGTAGTTTGCACTATTGCATGGTTTCAGGCATCACCTAAAGAATCCCATGTCACTGTTGTTAAAAGGATTTTTAAATATATTCAGGGCACTCTTAATTATGGTCTTTGGTATCCTAGAAGCACTGATTTTTCATTGATTGCATATACTGATGCTAACTGGGCTGGTTGTTTGGATGATAGGAAAAGCACCAGTGGTGTTGCATTCTTTCTTTATGATCGTTTAGTGGCATGGCACAGTAAGAAACAAGAATCTATTTCTCTCTCTACTGCTGAAGCAGAATACATTGTTGCCACTTCATGCTGTACTCAAGTTCTTTGGATGAGTCAAACTCTATCTGATATGGGTATTGGAATTCCTAAACTTGTTTCTATTCTCTGTGATAACACAAGTGTGATAAGTATCTCCAAAAATCCTGTTTTGCACTCTCGCACTAAACATATGGCTATCAAGTTTCACTTTCTTTGAGAAAAGGTTTTGGCTAATGAAGTCTACTTTAAGTTTGTTGACTCTCAAGATCAGGTGGCTGATATTTTTACTAAGCCCTTAGCTAAAGAGTTCTTTGAAAGGTTGAGACTTCGATTGGGAGTTATCTCTCAATCTTTACTTCTCTGATTTTCCATGCATTGACTTATGGGGAGCATGTTATATGTTGTGATTCACTTATAACTCTCCTACAATCTTGGTTGTTGTACTGTTACTCTTTTTTTTGCAACTGTTTCTCATGGTATTTTGATTGGCTTCTCTATTGTGTTCTTCTATTCTTTTCCTTGAGGAAAAAAGGGGGAGAGTATTTTGTGTTTTGCCATCAAGGACAAAGGGGGATTTTGTTGAATCTTAGTTGTGTTTACAGTTTGTCCTTGATGACAAAATCTCTTTCAGTTTGTTCTCATTGATGATCTATTTCAGAATGGTTCTCCTTGCATATCACAGGCTTTGGTTGTTTCTCTTTTGGGCTTACTCATATTAGAGTGAGAATGGTAGGGTCTCCCAGATCCACTTTGAAATATCTGAGTTGCCTATCAGCAAGACATTTCAGATGTCATGGTGATTTAATTTATCATACAAGATGATTTCGGTGTGACATTCCTATTGTCTTGGTGACTGACACAAGAAAGGTTATTTTGGCAAGACTTGTCTTTGGTTTTGGCAATAGAAAAGGAATATATTGGCATATGTTATTCCGTCGGTAGGTGGTCTCACTGAAACTGGTATGTCACACCGATCGGAGATTAAATGGAAACACAGCAGCAAGAGCTTAAGGCTTTGGTGAAGGGTCTTAGCGAATGTGCAATGTCACACCGACCTGCATTTGGATAGACATATCAACATGAGTTTGGCCATTGGGCTGAGGTCTTAGCGATTTCAATAAGTCTCACTGACTAATACTTGAGATGGTTCTTCAGCATAAGTAATCCTTCATCGACATGTGTCTTGGTGAGTGTGAATTGTCTTACTGACTGGCGATAGAGGAGGCTTATCAGTGAGAGTTATAGCTTCGATGAAATGTCATGATGATCTCGTGGTGTCTTACCGACTTGGCACAAAAGGCTTATCAATAAGAGTTAGGGATACCGGTATGAGGTCTCGGTGAGTGACCTTGGTCTTGCTGATGGAAAACAAAAGGATCCTTGTCAGCATAAAAATTGATTTGTCTTAGTGACTCAGTGTGGATGAGGTCTTTCGACATGACTCAAGCATTCAACGAGAGGTCTCCCTGATAATGGTATGCTATAGTGACACACAAGTGGATGAAGTATTTCGAAAAGACATGGTGTGCTCTACAAGAAGTCTCCCCAATATCATAATGTTACAATGAATCACATAAGACAAAAGGTCTCTATCGGTATGAGAATTGATTTCTCTTGGTGATCTAAGGTGAGCTTGGGATGTTTCGTCAAAACAAGGGGCAGTCTATATAGTGTCTCCCCAACTATGTATTGTCATAGTGACTTGGAAATGACAAAGGCCTTCAGCATAGGTATTGAATTTTCACGGTGACAATGCGTATCAAGTGACTCTCGGCAAAACATTATGAAGTCTTCAAGAGGTCTCTCTGATATCATTTAGTCAAAGTGATAGTGGATGAAACTAAAGGAGATCATGGTGAGAGACTTGCTAATGTCTCAGCAAATGAATAATACTCTAAGGAAGCCTATCGATGAGACATGATGTATTCGTTATGTGTTCTTCCCGACTCTGATGACTCATGGAGAATGCGTTAACTAAGACGAATTTCTAGCGGTGCAATTTCCTTTAGTAGAACTTTCAGGTTGTCTCAATGAATAGTTAATGAAGACTCAAAACTTAGTGGTCATCATCATGGATTGGCATCAAATCTCAGAACGGTTACATAACTAAATATTCATTAAGTTTCTTTCTAAGCCATTGCATTTTTTGGATGATTTGCAGCTCTTTGGATAAGCATTACTCTTGATTTATATCATCATCGATAGACTGTTAGTATTCAGCCTCATATTCAAAAATCAGCAAGAGAATCTGAGAATCTTGTGAAAATCATTTTTTGAATATTTATTTAATAGACATACTTGAAATGTAAATAAATACTAGTGTTGAAAACTATTAAAGCTCTCTGATTGTAATATGGGAATATTGTTCTTTGGCTGTGTCAAAAATGTATTAGGTAGATGAGGAAAACAAAGAGTTATGAGCTTGACTGAAAATAGGGAGATCCTCTGAGATAATTTTTGTTCAGATGTATAATTTTAGGGGTTGGTACTCCTTGAGATAGATATCTCTAAATGAGGGTTTGGTGCTCCTTGAGTGGGTGCTCAAAAATCAGCCTATAAGGCATTGTGAACTTTTGTTTAAAAGATTAAGCCTGGAAGGAATTTTGGGAGTGTTTTTATACCCCAGGAGGGTTTTCCACTCGGTAAAATCTTGAGTCTTCTTGTTCTTCTGAGTTCCCTTTGCTTTACTGTGTTGTTGATTATTTCAATTCACTATTTGGTTCTTATTTTTCTCAATTCTGTTTATGAATGATTACATTCAACTCATGAATGCATTAATTAGAGTATATTGAGTTTAAATCTAAGCTATGGTTTTTGAATTTGTGAAAATTGGTCAAATCTGTTAAGACACTAATTCACCCCCCCTCTCAGTTTCATTTTAACTCCAACAAAATATTCCTACATAATCTACAAATACACATACCAAGACAAGAAAATGGTTGAGGGTTAAAGAATAGGGGTTTGCCTTGGTCAAACCCCACTTTGGTAATCAAACCCTATGAAAGGAAATGAAATGGAAAGAGAATGATATATAGATAACATGCAAATTTCATAAACTTACCAAACCCTTTGATGTAGAAATTTGAAGATATGCAATGAAATGCTTCAATGGATGACTTGATTGTGCTTAGAGTGCTTGAATGCTTGATAATTGAATGCTTAATGAGTTATAAGATTGTATGAGATTGGGAGATGTAAAATGAGAGGAAAAATCCTTATTTATACTTGATCTTACTAAACTTCCAAAAAATAACACTTCACAGGCTGACCTTAAGGGTTAGAGGACAAAATCCTACCAAAAATTTGAAATAATTTTGAGTTTTGTGCCAAAAAGGACTAAGTCACCCCTCTTGGTGACTTAGTCCCACTTAAGAAAGTTAAGTGGGTGTTAGGAATTATGGGGCATTAATTTTTTTCTAATGGGAATATCCTTAAAAACATACTTAAAAATGATCAGAAAGTACATTAAGGGGTCATTTAAACATGAGAAGGGTTGAATTAGTGATGAAAAGTCTAGAAAAGTGTTAAAGTGGGTTACGAAACAAGTTACAACACTTTTAAATAAGATTTTGTAAGTGATAAAGATGAGTTATTTAGGTGAATTATGATGAAAGGGTCCTAGAAAAGTGTGAAAGTGGGTTACAACACTTCATAGTTCACTTTTACAAGAAATCTTAGAATTCTTAATTATTCACAAGGGTCCAAGACCTAATGTGAATGTGTTGACCACATTACAATATTAAATCTAGGAAAAATCAAGCCAAAGTCCATAAGAGAGACACTAGTGAGCTTAAAAATGCCATCTATACATTTTTTGGTGACACATTATGGCCCCACTTTAGTGATAGGATGAACTTACTTTAAACTCTCGCTAAAGTAGTCCAACATGAACATTAGGAGGGATCCAAATGCACTCATCTTGGTAAGATTAAACAAAAATAATCAAGATTGAAGATTAAGCCCCCAAGATTAAGATCTCATGGGAAACCAAACATAAACAGAAAGGAACGCACATGAAAGTGAGAAGGGATGAAAGAAAGCTTTGATTGTATTTCCAACCTATTTTAGATTAGATCTAGGCTTTTTTGTTTGAAATAAGAAATGTGTACTCACTCTAGGGCGACGAAACTCATGGTTGTTTGCTAAGTGAGGAGGCCCAAGTATACTCACTCTGGGGTCACATAACTTTTGGTTGTTCATGGGGTGAGAAATCAGAAGTATACTCACTTTGGGGCCACATAACTTCTAGTCATCTACGTGGTGAGAAATCCCAAAAGGTGGCTATCCAAAAAGTCATGTCATGGAATGGGCTTCCCACTCAACCATATCAAAGTTATACCTCCTGATAACTTTAATAAAGCACCAAAAAGACAATGTCGGTTCATGCTTCACAAGACAAGCAAAGCTTTGCATGATCAGAACTCATGAACAAATGCAATGGTACCACAAGAATGCAAGTTGTGTTCTGTAAGGTGGCCATGTAATTGCAAAAATGCAACATGCAAAAATGTAAAATGCAAAAGATGCTCAAATGAGTCTTGCTTAGTTCATGTGAGTTCTATAACTTAGGGAACATTATGTCTAATGTCTCCAAGAGAGGACCAATAAAAGAATAGAATATTCATAACTTAGGGGATTTAGTGTGTCACATTAGGCCACCAAGAGGAATGTAATATTCTAAGATAGACCATGCTTATGAAGGAAATCACACCCAATGTCATCCAGAAAGTAACAAACACATCATATAAGGTAACAAGGCTGCACTAAGAACCAAGAAAAATGCATATGAATAATGCCAATGTATGCCCCCACTTTAAAGGAATTGCTATGCACCGTTTTGTGAGAAATTACTTTAAAGTAGCAAAATGAAAAATGCAAAGAAAACAAAACACACAAGAGCCAACTTGGAAAGCCCCTATGCCAAGTTATATATTTTCAAGTAAGGTTGTGTCATGTGAAAGAAAAGAAATTAAAAGAAAGAGAGGTTTCCCCCAAAAAGGAACACAACAAACATAAGGGATCTATGGATTTGGGGTCAGTATGTTCATTGCTGCAATGTTTTATAAAGAGCTCAGAACTATCATCCTTCCCCAAATACATAGAATTGGAAGAATGACACAAAGAGAGTAAAAATAAATGAAAAATAAAGTTTGTTTTGGGTCAACATGGAAGAGACATTGCAGTCTCAATGGGTTGCATCATCCCCAAAAGGAAAACACAAGCAAAAATAAAATGACAAAAGAAAAGGAAAATATTTTGGGTCAACATGAAGGAGACATTTCAGTCGCAATGCCTTACATCATCCCCAAAAGGAAAAACATAATAAAAGACTAAGTAAAAAGGAAAAGGGACAGTTTGGGTCAACATGAAAGTGACATAGGGGAATCTCAATGCTTTGCGTCATCCCCAAAAGGAAAACATAAAAACAAAACGAAAAAGAAAAGGACCTTTTGGGTCAACATGGAAGAGACATAGGGTGTCTCAACAATTTGCATCATCCCCAAAAGGAAAACAAAAAACAAAAAGTGAAAAAGAAAAGGAAAATGTACAACATATAGAAGAATAGAGGTACAAATAGAGGAAGGGCACAAAGAGAGAAAGAACATCAAACGTCACATCATGGGGGGAGCATGATATGCACATGAAAAATAAAATGTAAGAGATTAGTGATGCAAATGCAAGTCATGCATGGAACAATTCATCCATATCCCAATCTCAATTGGTATAAGCAAGAGATGAATAACATGGCTAAGGGACAAGGAAAAATGCATTATGAGGTCAAGGCTAACAACTTCTTGCCCCAACTGAGTGCAAGGCAAGAATGAGCCAAGATAGGTGATGGGAAAGATCATGCAATAGTGCTCATGGGAAAAATTCTACAACTATTGCATGATAAGGTTGGTGGTAGGGAACTACAAGATGAGAAGATAATAGTTGGTATCAGTGAAGTGATGCTTACTCAGTATGTCCTTGAATGCCTGACATTCATCACTGTGATATCCAAGGACACAATGATATTTACAATATGGTACCTTGGAATCTTTAGGATGGGTGACCAACCTATTTGAAGGTGGTAACAATATAAGACCTCGGTTTAAAAGCATTTGGAGTTTCCTTTCACATTCGGGTGGTGGATGGAGAGGAAACTTTAGTTTTTTAAATTTGTAAGGTCATTTTCGTTTACTAGATTCACCTTTTTCATGAATTGAAGGAGGTAGAGGACCCATGGGGATCCTAGCATCATTGTCAGTGGAATCATGTAAGGTTTTTTTCACATGGAAGAAGTACATTCAAGTCAGGAGGGGAACCCAAGATCACCGTACCATCATCATGAAGTCTCCAATATGCAAAAGGAGGCTTTTTATCATGGGGAGGATCTTGATATCCTAACCCTTTTGTGTTTTCATCTGTTGGTCTTTGTTCTAACAATTGGTGAATTTCATGTTTGGTTGTTGTGTTACATCCTTGTTTGATTAAGATAGTAAAACCTTTTCCATATGTTTCTTCAAGGTTGATAGGTTTTCTTGTAACTTTGTGATCATAAAATGGTTGGGGAGTTTCTTGTTTAGAGGAACTAGGCCCACCTGTTGGAGGAAACTTAGGTCCTTCATTGATTTCAGGATGTAAATACCCAAACATATCAGGAGGTGAGATAGTAGGAAAGTCTTGTGACTTCATGGATGGATAAAAGGCTGCATTAATTTCAAGGTTATCAAGGCATTCGTTTAAGAACTTATTCATTCTAGCATCATCTTCTCCAATGATGTGAACATCACAAGGAGGAGAATCATGAGGAAGCTCAAGGTCATTAAGATCATAAGCAAAGGAACAATTTGACATGTCCACTAAGGATTTCAATGATGTGCAAAACTTATTAAAGCAAAAAGCCATGATGAAAGGAAATTAAAGGCAATAGACGACAAATATAGAAAGTATGACAGAATGCAATAACAAAAAATAGATATGTAGAAAATACCCAGAAATTACCAGAAATTACAATGTAAAATGTGCAGAAGGACTAAGTAACCCAATGTAGCAATTTAGTCCTAGTGATAATTTTTTTGTGATTTTTAAGAAATTTTGAATGCAATTTTATGTATTTCGGATGCACAAATGCAACTACATTATGAAATACAAAATTTTTGTTGTTTTTCAATGTAAAAATGATGCAAAAATGCAAGCTATTTGAGATTTTCATTAGTGCAATTTTGAAAACCCTAGAATGCAATTTAATAAATGCAATATCTAATGCAATGTAAATGAAACCTAGGATGCACTTAAAACCAAAAGCAAAGATGTATAAAAGTTGGGTTCACAAAAATGTGGACAATGATTTTGGATCGCCCACACAACATAGCTCCTAGATTTTTTCACCTAAAAGGAGAAAGGGGAAGGGTAAAAAATGAAAATGAACTTTGAGATGCCCAAAGGTGGTGAGAAGATAGTGAAATAAAGGGATATAGTCAGTGCATAGAAAGTTGTACATAACTGTAGATGAAAATTATGTCAAGTGATAAAAGGTGCCTTCAAAATTCTTGAAAAAAATGGGAGGAATTGCTAAAAAAAGGACAATATTCACTAATGGTCACTAATGAATTTTGTGAGAATACTGTGTTAATAAGCCTAAAGGATAGGGCAATCACATAAGGCAGTAGATAGAAGATTTCATATCAAGGTATAGTCACCATATCTTTATGGGACCACAAACTAAAAGGTACAATCACCTCATTGTAAGCAAGGAAACATGGCTATAAACCCTAGGTTTATAGTGAGGAAAATATCTACAAAGGATAGTTTGATATGATGCTAGAAAGTGTTGAGGAAAATATATGGGAAGGGTATCTACTCTAAGTAAATTTGAAAGAGACCAACCATATGGATGTGATGAAAGATCAATGGACAACAACCTAGAAATCCTATGTTAAGGTTGAAAAGAGGGAACTAAGTCATTTTAATGTTTTGGAATTGTAGATCATTCCATTCTTCACTGGACTAAGGTTTAGAGAGAGCTGAGAGGAGGTTTTTCTCAGTTCATACTAAAGGACCAATCATAGTGATAGATGGACCATACAATAATGATAAAAATCAAGGTTTATTTCAAAATATGTTTCACTTGAAGAAGCATTAAAATGTGATGAGACTCATTACCTTTTCCTTATTTGCATAATGCATTTTACAGTTGGATGATTGTTATGTAATCACAATTGAAAGGAATCCATAAAATTATGATGCTCTTGATAGTGGACAACACAACGAGTTGCAAAGCAATATATATCATAGTGAATGTAGTAGAGTTACAAGAGCATGATCAAATGTTTGATAATAGTGCTAGGTTATTAACAATGGTTCATGTTTGGAAACTTATTTTTGAAAGAAGTTGATGATTGTACACTGACCATGATGACAGTGAAACAAGGACAGTATCTCTAGAAGGTTTCAATGACAATGATAAAGTGAGTTCATCATGGCCTTAGGGTGAACGTCATATTTATAGAGATCAGTGAATGTTAAACTTGGATAAGCTTGTTGTAGTAGTAGCTGTAAGATGAAATAAAGGTTCACTATTTTCTGGATTCATTAATAAGTTGACCCCATATTAATGTTAAAAAAAAATCATGTTGGACTTATGAGCATTCCTTAATCATGCTTATATACCTCACTATTTTGTTCTTGACAATATAACAACAACAAACAACAAGCCCCACCTTGTAGTACTTTTTTGTATGAGTAGAGGAATGATTTTGAATTTGAAAGTGGTGATTTTTTGGGTTAGGTTAGCACATATTCAAGAGGGGAGAGAATGCTATAGGTCTATTATGTAAGAAAGTATCATAGCAAGTATTCCAATTAGAAGATGAGAGTTCTAGGAAAATGAGCATATCCATGAAGGGTCATGATAGGTCACCATGAAAGAGTAGATATGTTGAGAAGGCAACGAACATGACAATTTTTTGTTTCTCAAGAATCTCAACAGGACATTGACTAGCCAAGCTCCTCCATCTTTGGAAGAACGTTATGAATGAATCACCCTCTTCTTATTTTGTGTGACATAAGGTGGCTATGGTAATGTCATTTTGGATGTTATAAGAAAAGTGAGTGATAAACTTATCGTCTAGTTCATCCCATGTTCTTATGCTGGAAGGTAGATGGGAAAACCACTCGAGCACTTGTCCTATGAGACTCCTAGGGAATAATATCATTATGCAATGATTAATTATTTGCTTCAGCGTGATGCAGATTCTTCTTGATAAGTAGGAGGTATTTTCCACAGCGTGTCAAATTTTGATATTGCTATCAGGATTCAACCGTGTAGTTTTGAGTCAAACTCATTGACCCATGTTTCATGAGTAGTGGTTCACAAGAACCCATCTCTCATGATAATGAATGTTCCACTTAGCACTCATTGCATCTAAGTGATGCTCACAGAGGTGAAGCACTGGCCTTCCGGGAGGTCACCCATCCTAGTATTGCTCCAGCTCAAGCGTGCTTAACCATAGAGTTTTCCCAAGGTTAAGCCCACTTAGCTTGCAACCCCATTTGCAAAACCTTCAGCAAGTGTTGTGCCTTATGAACCATTCATTATAGATCCCCTTTAGCTCATCAATTGATAAGTAGGAGGTATTTTCCACAGCGTGTCAAATTTTTGATATTGCTATCAAGATTCAACCGTGTATTTTTTGAGTCAAACTCATTGACCCATGTTTCATGAGTAGTGGTTCACAAGAAACCATCTCTCTTGATAATGAATGGCCCACTTAGCACTCATTGCATCTAGGTGATGCTCACAGAGGTGAAGCATTGGGCCGTCTCGGGAGGTCACCAATTCTTCTTGGTTGATATTTGCATGTTGTCCACTTGTTTTTTTAATGAAAGCATTTTGTTTGCTAATACATTAACTTGAGTAAGGGATGTGTCCACTACATTATGATATGGGCCCATGTTTGAATGTTGAAATCCAATATTTTTTAGTGGATGAGTTGGTGTTGATTGATGTGTTTTGGTTTGGAATGTTGTGAGTGAAAGATGGAATTTGTGTTGGGATTTGAGGTATGTTGAAGGTTTTCATATTGAATCGCGATATTTGAAAGGGGCTTGAAGTAGTTTGACCTTGTGTGTTTTGGTTGCTATATTATTGGAGAGGCCCTTATGTGTTGATTTTTTGGGGAATGATTGAAGTAGGACCTTGTATGTGTTGGTGTTTGAAGTGTTTGTTTGTGGCTTAGGTCAACGAATATGAATCTTTCATATTTTGTTTCTACCCATTAAAAAATGGTTGGATGATGATGCACCCATGGCATTAGATGATGAATCAAATGGATTAAATGTATTTCCAAAGGGTTACATGTCATGGTTTATGATTTTTTTGGCCCAAGTAGAGGTGTGGCATTGGTTGTTGTTGTCTTGTGTGTTGTTCCTCCTAATGGAATGGTAGCATTTATTTGTGGGATAGTTCATTTATGAGTGGAAGCATCATGTCCTTCAATTTTTGTATTGAAATCAAATCCATGTGGGAAGTTTAGCTCCACTATGCAATAACTTGGCTATAAATTGTTGTGGGTCTTGTGCAACTATTTCATCCATAACTTGTGCTACTTTGGGATCATGGGTTACTACCTCAACCTCTTCCTAGTTATAGGTATTTTTTTGTCTTTAATCATGAATTTTTTGAAAGGATTGTGAAATGATGATTGTGGCCTAGGTGCTTCATTGGAAGAGGATCCAAAATTCGTGTTGCTAGTATGATTGAAAAAGTCATCTTCTTCTTGGATGAAGTCCATTTCTTTTCTCTTCCTTTGTAATCTTGTTTGGACCATAAAAGACTTTCCAAAATGATGAATGGATATGAATGTCAATGAAAGGATGGAACTAAGAATAGGGTATACAACTAGACCATGTTTTTGTTATTTTCAATGTTTAAGGATGCAAAATGACTATGCACCAAGATTAAATATACAAAGTGACAATAGTCAAAATTGAGGTGTAGTAATGTCACAATGATCAAAATTCTATGGTAGGTCTATGACTAAAGTTTGCAAACTTGTAATGTCAATGTGATGTTGAAATGAAAGGTGTGGTATGACTAATATTATGGTATGAAGACTAAGCACTTTTGGTTGACCTAAAAGAGCTTACTAACCAAACTAAGATAGTCCAAAGTGGAAAACTTGATTGTCAAGACCTTAAACATGACTAAGAATAAAGCGATGATGATTGAAAAAGTGGCCTCAAATTAGACTTATGAGTTTAAAGGACTAACTTAAAGCACAAGGACTTGATTGATGAAAAGACAAGGTTAAGACAATATGAATATTTGACTATGATTTGATCAAAAGTCTAATAAATTTCCTAATCTAAGGTCTGCAAAAGTGTATGCAATCTAATGAGACCTAAAGTTTGACCTATAATGTATGCAACTAATGAAATGGTAATTTAAATGAATGGAATGAAATGAAAAATCCAAGATTGGTAAGTCTATGGTCTAATAACAAGATTATAGTAAGAAATTGATCAGAAATAGGAATAGACCGAAATTCCCTAAAAATTTTGTCAACTAACAAATGTGTTGCATGACCTGTCAAATGTGTTCTTCTAAGATGAAAATTTGGTGCACTCGTTTTCAACAGATGCAGTGTTATGAGAAGTAATTGTAGTTTATAGTTTGCAAATGTGGTGAACAAAGCATTTTTCCCTAGTTTGAGTGTTCTTGATTGATTTTTCATTTTGGTTTTTGTGAAATGTGATGGAAAAACAAAACAAACAATCTGAAAAAAATGTGTTGGCTGTCTAAATGTCAAAATTTTGTGATTGTAATGTGTATGTTCTAGGGTTATTTTCCACAATTTCCATGGGTCTAACACAATTTGAAGATGATTCATACACATGAAACACTTTCCTACCCTAAGTTCAATGGACAATGGTAGCACTCTTAGGCACATAAATTGGAATCTCCTTCGATGTGAGTGGAGGGACACCTTTATGAGGGTGTTTGCACTCTTTTCTTACAAGAGAGGACAAGTAGGGGCCTCTTGGAATTAAAGGATAATACAAATCACCCTCTCTTGTAAAAGCTACAATTTAAAACAAGTAACTTATACAACACCAAGGATTTTCGTCTCATCTCAAGAGAGCCATATGGTAAGTGTAAAATATTTTGGGTGCGATGTGCATCCCCTACATTGAGAATGGCACCAAAACTTAATTAATAAGGGTGGACCTCTAACTAGTTTGTCTTTTAGTGATTGCTCGGGGACTTGCCACCTCACAAGCATCCAACAAGCCACTTAAGGCTTTAACCAATCCTAGTAGTGGTACTAAAAATACCTCATGTAAATGTGGATAGCTTGCACTTTCATATAAGCACTATACAATGAAGGCTAATGGTAGTTCAAGCTTGACTTTTATCTTACCCTTTTATATAGTAGCCCAAGGGAAAACTGCTTTGGGTCGCCAATGATTTCTCCATATAGATGTTTCTCAAAGGCAAGCCCTATCTAATGGCGTAAAAAAAGTGAGACAAGTAGAATTTTTTTGATCTCCAAGGTCATACAAAGATGTGAGGAGAGAGCATACATATGTATTTACTCACACTAGAAAGTTCATTTTAAGGTCTTTGAAAAACCATATGTGTCGAGTGTGACAATGCAAATGTTAAGAAGCATTTTTGATCCCCAAGATCACTCAAGGTGCTAGGGAAGAGCATACACACCTCAAAAAAAGTACAAGATCACAAGAAAAGACAAGAAATAGTTCTTTTTAATCCCCAAAATGAAATGTGACAATTTCAAAGACACTTGATCCAAACTTGTTATTTGGTCTTTTTAGCCTAATGAGTAAAAAAATGTAAGTCAAGTTATTCTTTTTAGCCCAATGAGTAAAAAGATGCATATTGTTGTTCTTTTTAGACCAATGAATGTGAATTCAAGGTGTGTTCTTTTTAACCAATGAGTGTAAAAATGAAAGTTATTTTTAGCCCAATGAGTATGTCTAACCAAAAGATATTTTCTTATCAAAATCAAAATGTTCCTATCTTAAACAAGAATAAACAAAAATCTTGCAAAAGATAAGTTAGCAATTTCAATGGAAAATTTCTCCTCCAAACCTAAGCCACACATTGCCAATAAAAAATCAATAATAGAAAACCCCTAATCTACTAAATGGACAAGCATAAACTGAAAAATTCCTAATTAAAACCCAAATTAAGAAAAATAGGCAAATGCGGAGTAGAAAGTCACAAATGTGGCTAACTACTTTGAAATTGTTAGAGTATATCATATTTACTTAGGATTAAGTTTTAACTTAGGCACATTGTTTGCATTAATAGGGTAATTAGTTTTTATTCCCATATTGGGTGGTTGCATACCCATCAACATTTTCATGGCTTTAAAAGCTTGTAACATTATGTAATTTATTATCTCATATTTTATTCACTCTTGTTTGGTGAAGTAGCATGTGGTGCTCCTCTCTATCTCGTGAAGGTATTTTCTACAAATGGTTTCTTGGGAATTTATTTCTCTATCATGGTCTCGGAACCTCCTAGTCTGTGAATCCTTCCTGAGAGTTTTCATTTGAGTGTGTGAAATTGTACATTTTCTCGGCATTTGAAATTTTCTAAATTTCAAAATTGCCTATTTGATATTCCTTTTCTATTGCTGGTGATTGGAGGTTTGATTGTCCTTCATCTAAGGCTCAATTTATTCATTGTTGGCTATATCTACAATTTGATGTTCCGAAGGGGCCATTTGATCTATTGAGAAGCTGATTTTTTCCTAGAGGAAAGGCATTTTATAAGTTTTGGAGGATGATTTGAAGGCAAGAAGCATTTGGATTGGCATTGGTTTCCCACATAATCTCACCATTGCTGGGCATTTTTTGGTGGCTTTGAATCTTCCTATTGCAAATAGGGTCAATTCTCAAGGATCGATTATTAGAACTAGATGGTGTTTCCTTCCATCTTTTCCTGGCCTACACCATAGACCTTCCACCCCCGAGTCTTTCTTCTCTCTTGTTGAAGGCATTTGATTTGGTAAAAAATTGTCTAAAGGCTGCATTGAAAGGTTTTTTTTTCTAGAAGCCTGAATTCCTTTTATTTGGAGGCGTTATTCTTAATTGAAGGCCCAATTTTCTTTGGCAGAGGGTGTGTGAATCAACTTCTAGCATGTTTTGTGCTTGTGAGGACACGATCTGCCTTATGAGGTATCTTTTATAGCTTGGCCTAATTTCATCATTGGTGGCTAGTTTGATTCTCATTCTAGAAGGCACGGGTTAGGCATTTTGCTTCCTGAAGGTGGTTTTTTCTATTTTAAGGAGGTCGTGATTCTTTTTTAGCCTGAGAGAAGGTGCTGAAAATTTTCTTGTGGCCTGATTCTATTGAGAGGGGTGGCCTCATAGTGCAAGAGAGCCCGAGAATTTGATTTGAATACATTGATTTGCTTGGAGGCTAGCAAATCTTTGAGAGGATATGTTTCTTTCTTGGTGGGAAACAGTTCATTTCTTGAAGGTTGTGATTACCTTTGAACCCTATGCATCATGATTTCCTTATGCACATGAGTCTTGTTAAATCTGTCCTTATTCTATTCATCAGAGTGGTGCATTTTCTCCATTTTGGAAAGCTTGATTTAGTGGCCCTAATTTCCATCAGAAGGGATCAATTTTGCAACTCGAGTTTGTCTGGAGGTGTTTTTTAGGAGGAACAATTTGAAGGTAGCAACTTCATCATTCTTTGTAGGCTACACTGGGCAAGGTGTTTGCCTTTGGCAGCAACATTTTTTTTAAAATTTATATATTCTATAAAGTTTCAATTGAAATATTTAGGGATTTTTCTGAGTGGTGGACCCAAGCATCATTTTTTGTTTTGTTTTCTCTCTTTTGAAGAGGGGTTTTTTCCCACAGGGTTTTTCTCCTTTTGCACACTTGCTAGAGATTTATTTTTTGCATTGTAAATGGGTACCTAATATGGTTGTGTAGCTGAGACCCATACTCCATTTTTCATCTTCATTCATTCTCCCTATGTTGCACTTAAGGGGGGTGTTAGAGTAAATCATATTTACTTAGGCTTAAGTTTTAACTTAGGCACATAGTTTGCATTAATAGGGTAATTAGTTTTTATTCCTATATTGGGTGGTTGCATGGCTATCAACATTTTCATGGCTTTAAAAGCCTGTAAAATTATGTAATTTATTATCTCATATTTTATTCACTCTTGTTTGGTGAAGTAGCATGGTGCTCCTCTCTATCTCATGAAGGTATTTTCTGTAGATGGTTTCCTAGGAATTTGTTGCTCTATCAAAAATAGATGCAGTGAACTAGCCAGTGGCTACAACATTTGGGATGTTGACTATGGTTCATGGTCAAAATAAAATGTGGTGATTCCCTAATAAGATGCGTCACAAAAATTTGAAAGCTACAAAATAATTAAATCTAGCCAAATTTGGAAAAACCCAAAATAGATAGGATGTAACTATGATGCTAAGATATAAAAACAAAAACTAGAAAACTAAGAAATGACACAAAACCTTGAAAATAAGTGAATGAAATTATTTTCCCTATATCTAGATAAATGTGACTCTTGGGACAACGACTGCAGTGCTCTAGTTTTTTACAAATACATTGCAAGACCTAGCAGATGCATCATGTCATATTGCAAATGTGGCGCTCTATAAATTAAATGTGTTGTTTGGCCTTGCAGTTGCATTACAAACCTGAAACTCAAATTTTCTCAATAATTCTCTCAAATCTAGTTAGTTCACATCAAGTTCACCAATGTAGAATAGGAAAAATTCAAGGTTAAGGTCATAAATAATCAAAACTCAAACCCTAGATCCCTAAACCAACAATGATGCACAAGCCAACATAGAAACACAAAATAGTGAAGCAATAAATTACCAATGTCTCTATGCCATGGTTGATTCACCTCCATTGTCATTCTCCATCTTGCTTTATATGCTTGATTGCACTCATATTTGAGTATGCAACAATAAGCCTAATGATAATGATAGAAATATCTTGTCTCCTTGAACAACAATAGTCTAGGTAGGTTGAAATAAAAATGATAGGTCTCTTTTATAGAAAACAAAATGTGAATTAAGGGATAGGATTAAAAGCCAATAAGATATGACAATCAATGGCCAAGATTGAAATTTGTAGTATGAAATAGGTTAGGGCTAAATTAGGGCAAAGATAGGACTAGGTTAAGGATGAATGGTGTAGATTAAATTAAAAATAATTCAATCAAGGGTGGAAATTAATTGAGACATGAAGAGATAAGAATGACATGAATAAAGAGGTTGGCACAAAAGAAAAATAGGTTGTAGGAGAGACTTAAATAATTATAAAATTATTTAATTTTAGGAGGGAAAATGAATAATTAAATAGTTAAAACAATTATTTAATTATAGAGGAAGATAGAAAGTTGACTTTTCTTGATTAAATAATGATTTAATTTAAAAGTGGGAGAAAATGACAAATTAGTAAGTCATTAAATAAATAAAATTTATTTAATTTATAGAATAAGAGGATAATGAATAAGAGAATAATTAGAATAATTATTTAATTATAGTAGAACATGATAATTTTTTAAATAAATACAATATTATTTAAACATAGAGGAAAGAGGACATTAGTGACATAATTTAAAAAATATTTAATTAGTCAAAAGGAAGAAATAAGAGACAATGGATGAATTAATTAATTAAATAATTAGAATTATTTAATTAATTGAAGAAACATGATCTTATAATCATTTAAGCATTATAATTATGGATTGTGGAAACTTGATATCATTGAATAATGAAATAATGAAATAATTTAATTATTAGGGAAGAAAAGGGGTTGAGGAAGAAAAATGGCACTGTTTAGGTGAAAGATAATTTTTTGTGTGTACAACATTTATTATTATATATAAAAAATTTGATATGATATAAATTGTATCATTATAAATAAATATATCATCAAATAATAAATATACATAAATATCAAATGTATACTTTTATAATATAATAATTTTCAAAATATATTTACTAATTTTCTAAATGACCTATCAATTGATCTCATGTACTAAACAAATGTATACACAAAATAAACCAATATTTTTCTTAATTGACCTTCCACAACTCTTGGGCATACCCATTGCATGTGCAAGTGGGATTTAGATAAATAAATTAAATGTTTTATTTATCATTAATGAAGTGATAATGTTGAGAGATTAAATGATAATTAAACAATTAAAGTGATTATTGAATTTAGAAAGTGGGAAAGTGGATAATTAAATAATAATTATTTAATTTTGGAAGGGATAATGGATGATTAAATAAATAATGTTAATTTATTTAATTAATTTAGAAGAATAAGGATAATTAAAGATGTAATTAAATAAATTGGATTTATTTAATTAATGAGGAAGATAAATAGGAGTTAAAACATAATTAAATAAATAGGATTTATTTATTTAATTAAGAAGGTTAATGATAAAGTGAATTAATTAAATAACATAAAGTCATTTAATTAATAGTAGAATATGCATTAATGATAATAATTAAACAATTGAAACATTATTTAATCATTAGGAAATGACCATAATTGGTGCTAAAAGACTGACAATTTTAGGTATCTACATTAATAAATAAAACAATTTTATTTATTTTTAAAGGAAGATAATGTCAAGGAATTAAATTAAATAATTAAAATAATTAAGTGATAGTTAATTAAATGATAAGTTGGGGCAGAGGCCTAGCTCAATTGGCTAAAGCATCCTATTGCAGGCAAGAGGTTACAAGGTCTATTCACCCCGCACAGGTTACTAGGTCTATTCTCCCCCCAAACCCTCGTACTAGAGTGTGTGTCAGCATGCCACCTGAATAAATAAATAAATAATAAATTATTTAATTAATATTGGAAATAGAAGAATACTTATTTAATATTAGATTTTTTTTAATTATAAAAGGGGTAAAAAAATTATTGAAAATTAGAACAAAGCATTACATAACAGCAAAGGGCCAAAGCCCCAGAAGCCAATAGAAACCACTAGAAAAGCTAGGAACAAATTCACCCTTCCCCAATACCACTCCCATCCTCAACAAGAATCCTCTCCAAGTCCTGACATAACTCACAGGAAACCTACTCCCACACATTGATCTTCCCACCATCTATATTCTTCGACGCCCATTTGGCTAGACAATCAGCTGCCCTATTCCATTCCATTGGAATATGGACAAAACACACTGAATCCATCAAAGAACTAACCTATAATATCTACTGCACCATCACACCCAACTACCAGCTAACATCAAAAATCTTCTTTTCATGAAGTAAATTGACCAAGACCTAAGAATCAAACTCACAAATAACCTTATGCCACTCTAAATCATATGCCCGCTTCAAGTCATAGAGGATAGCCAAGCCTTCCATCCTGTTGACAGTCTATATCCCTTCATTAGCAAAAAAAAGAAAAGCCACTGATCCTGAAGAATCCCTACCAACCCCACCAATCCCAGCATGTCAATATTTCCCCTAGAAGAGCCATATGTATTAATCTTCATAAAGCCATCAAGAGGGGGCAACCAGCCCCCCACCCTTTGAAATTTTTGCTTCACACGCCTTCCTCTCCTAACACAAGAAAATTTTGAAGATAGCCCCTAAATACCCAACCGATCAACCATCTCATCATTTCCTTTCTCCAACGGCAACACAATCTCACCTTTAGCTTAACCTCTCTCCTAGATCATTCCCACAATTCTAAACCAAACCTACTGAATCCCCAAGTTTTCACCATGAAAGATTCTCTGATTCCTTTCCAACCAAACTTTCCAAAGTAGAAAGATGGGACCAACATACCAAACATCCTGCAAGAAAGAGGCCAAGGAGTGGGGCCTCCCCAGACTAACCAAAAAATCCACCAGGGAGGAGGCATGAATGCAGGGGCTTTTCCAACCACCCCACCAGAAATTCCAGAGCTATAAGGTGAAGGAACAATGGAAGAACGAGTGGGGAGAGTCCTCCTCCCTACACCCACAGAGAACACACCTATATGGGCCCGAAAAACCTCTCTTCTAGATATTATCCCAAGTCAAACACCTATTCCAAGCCAAAGTCCAAATAAAAAAATTACACTTTGGCCAAGAAAACTTATTCCAAACTTTCTTCCACCAATGAACCTCCTCCCCCTCAACCTATTGGGAAAGCAACTCCTGATACCCAGAAGAAATGGTGTAAGCACCCTTGGGGTTAGGAAACCATGCCAACACATCCTCATCCACGAGGAAGCTACAACTATGATAAGAAAGAATTTAATGTAGCTCAACACACTCCTCTTCCATACCAGCAACATGCCATTCCTCAGGATTCTTCCATCTCACCTCCACCAATTGCCCTTGAAAAGAAAGAGACTTAAAGTCGCGCACCCTCGACCATCCAACTTCAGAAAACCTTTGGCACAAAGTCAGAAAATGAGGATACTGAGAAACAATGGGAGGGTGACCATCCCAAGAGTCATACCAAAAATGGGCCTCAGACCCACTCTTGCAAATCTAGAATAAGCCATCCTTAATGAGCGCAACCCCTTTCTTGAGAGTATTCCAAATCATAGATCCCTTCCCTTTCAAGCTGTAAGGAGGGATATCACTCTGAGGAATCCTTGGAAAGTACTTATGAGTTAGAATCCTGGCCCACACTCAGTCTTTCTCCACACACCAACACCAATACAATTTAGTAGCTAGAGTCATACCAAACAACAACGATTGCCTTAACCTAAGACCACCAAACTATTTTGGGCTACAAACAACATCCCATCTAACAAGGCTCGACTTGGAAGACAATAAACTACCATCCCATAAGAATTGTCTTGCTGAGGAATCAAGATCCCTAACAAAACCCATTGGTGCTACCTGAATCATACATCTATAAAGAGGAAGAGCCTAAACCACAGATTTGAGCAACTGAACTCGACCCACAAAAGATAGCCAACAAAGGATCCAATGAGTGACTTTGACACAAAAATTTTCTAGAATAGCTTGCCAAGAATCCCTAGACTACCTGCCAACTGAAATAGGAATCCCAAGGTAGGTCAGCGGGAGAGCCCCAATCTGAAATCTAAGAATATGATAAATTCTCCTCTGAATGGAGTTTGGAGTATTGAAGAAAAAAGATGGAATACTTTCCCTCATTAATTAACTGGCCCAAAGCAACAAGATAAACATCCAACACCTTGCACATGTTTGAAGCCTCCCTAATAGTAGCCATGCCCATCAAAGCAGTGTCATCCACAAACTATAAGTGAGATTGTATTGTTAAGTCACTTCCCCATCGCCATCCCTAAATGAAACCACCCTCCACATTCCTTTTTATCAATCATCCCAAACCTTCCACCAAAATAAGAAACAAGTAAGGAGAGAGGGGGTCACCCTGCCATAAACCCTAAGTAGCACCAAAGAATTTAGAGTGCTCCTCATTAATTAGAATAGAGAAAGGAACCGAAGCCACACAACTCATAACCCAACGAATCCACTCCAACCAAAGGCCCCCAAAAATTTTCATAGGAAGGACCATCAGACTTTGTCATAAGCCTTAGCCATGTCTAGCTTGATGAACATAGCCTTATCTTTGGAATTGGCCATAGAATGAATAGTCTCCGTAGCAACAACCACCCCATCCAAAATCTAATGGCCCACCACAAAACCACTATGTTCCTCATAAATCAATAGCGTAAGCCACTTTTTTAACCTAGGATCAACAATCAACTTAGAGATAATTTTATAAATAACATTGCAAAGAGAAATGGGGCGAAATTGACTTAACTGATCTTCCCCATCACTCTTGGGGATGAGAGCAAGGAAGGTAGAATTTAGAGCCTGAAGCATTTGCTTATTCTTTTGAGACTCTTGAACAACTGCCAATAAATCTAGCTTGATAATCTCCCAAAATTCTTGGAAGAACTCAATCGAGAAACCATTTGGACTAGGAGCTTTACCCTTCTTCATCTAGAAGATAGTCTTCTCTAGCTCCTCAAGTGAAATATCACTCATAAGATGCTCCTTCATCTCCCAATAGACCAAAGAAGAAATACAAGAGAGGAAATGAGCCTCTTTAACTTAGTCCCCTTGTGAGTCCTCCCTGAATAAAGAAGCAAAATATTGCATAGCTTCATTCGAGATATCCTAAGTAGAAGAAAGAATCTCTCCCCTATCAGTAACCAAAGCTGAAATAGAATTACCATGATGTCTGGCCTTCACCGAATTGAAGAAGAAGGTAGTATTCTTGTCTCCCTCCTAAAGCCATTCAATCTGGGCTTTCTGTTTCCATAAGACTCCCTCCCTCAACTCCCATTCCTCCAGAGCTTTCAATGCCCTACCCTCATCCCCAAAAAAATCCTCAGACACCCCATCCTCCTTAATCAACCTAGTAATACCATCCAACTTAGCTTGTGCAGCAAGCTTTGCATGGTAAATGTTTCCAAAGCATTGTCAGTTCCACCGTTTAAGCTGATACTTGACATATTGAAGGAGCTTACCAAAAATATACATTGCAGTACCATAAGCAGGTCTACCATACCTCCACCATTCAACAACACAACCATGAAGGTCAGGGTCCCGCAACCACATTAGCTGGAATTTTAAGGTCGACGTCTAAGGAACCTGAGCATAAGAGATAACTAGATTTATAGGCCAGTGATCTGAACCTCTCCAATCTAATATCTCAGAACTAGAAGACCACATTCCCCCAACCCAAAAGTAGGAGACCATGAAACGATCTAGACATTCAACAATGAAACTGTCACCCACCCTTTTGTTGTTCCAAGTAAATTGACCATTGCTAGGCTTGATATCAACAAGATTGAGAGTCAATATATTGTCCTAAAACAACAACGCAGAGGGATATAGTCTTGCAATACCACCCCGTTTCTCAACTAATTTATTAATAGCATTAAATTCACCTACAATGATCCATGGCTATAGGGAAATAGGCTATGAAAAAAATGGATATTGGTCCATAAAAGAAGTTTACCCTAGAACTCAACAGGTGCATAAACATTGGAGAAAAGAATGGACTCCCCCGACTCAGGACACAAAGCAACCATGGATAAAGAGGACTTGAAGGATAACTAGCACAAAGGTTGAATCTTCTAAGGGTTCCAAAAAAAAGACACACCCCCTGAGGATCCCTGAGCCCCAATACACTGGCACTCACCATTCTTCCACAACTTAGGCACTAAACCCATCATGCACTCAACAAATAACTTGGTCTCTTGAAGAAAAAGAACATCAGGAGAATGACTTTTTATCAACTCACAAACAACTTTTTGTCTAGGGCCACTATTCAAGCCCCTTACATTCCATGAGATAACGATCATTTCAAAAGAGTCAAAAAATGGAATCCAGGGTCTTGAGAGACCTTGACTCTACCAAGGTCTCTCCCATCATCTTAATCTTTTCCAAATCTTTCTTTCTACCAAGTTTAGCATTTTTCTTTAATGCCCCCTTCTTGCCATCCTTTTGAAAAAGGCCCAGTTGAGGACAAGGCTTGCTACTCTTAGCCACATCTGATCCAACATTCCACACAAGAAAAGAAGTTCCTCAATCCCTTGCCCCAACTCAACATTTGGACCCGACATCACTTGAGCCCCAACTTGAAAATTAGTGACCATAGCCATGGTAGATTCATCCTGTGGAGCAGGAGGAGTAATGGAAGTGTGACCCTCCAAGCCAAAACCCATCACACCCTAATCCACACTTATTAACCTTGGATTAACTTCCTACTGACCTAAATCATCTAGGACCTCAAACCTATTAAAAGTATCCTCATCTTGTCTCTCCATCAAAGTCCTCTTTCGACCTCTATTCCAATTACAAGCCTTAACTGGAACATAACCCTCAACATCTTCCCCCTCAAAAGAAATAGGATTCTTCCCCTTATCAGTATCAGGGGTGTTACGAGGAGGAGGTGGGGGCTCAAGCACCACAGGATTAGCCTTCGGGCATCTACACTATAGGTGACCATATTCATGACAAAGGCAACATCAGAAAGGAAGGGTCTCATAATCCAATTGTTGCACCCAAGAATGGGAACCCACACACATATCCAAAGCATCTGGCAAAGGTCTACTCAAATCAATTTCCACACAAATTTGAGAAAAATAAATTACTTTCTTACCTAGGGTTTGTGTCAAAGACCCCACCGGCTTCCCAAGCATCGAAGCAAGCATGTGTAGAACATCCTCATGAAAACATTCAATTGGAAATCTGGGCAACCAAACCCACACCAGAACACAATTCAGAAGCTCCTCAGAGGGATTAAAGCTTGCATGCCATGGCTTGATGAACAACCCAACCTGGTTGTGAAAATAGCCCCCCCCTCAAAAACCCTATTGTGATCAGCCAAGCAAATAAATGTGACCATGAAAAAATTATTTGCAAGCAGTGTGACCTCCATTTCACCCTCTGACTCCCAAGTCCTTCGAGCCCAAGTTTCCAAAAAGTGTAGAGACACTCTCATTCCCAAAAAATTGTACTACAAAGAATGCTTTGAATAATATTCAATATCCTCAACAATTATCTCAATCAGAATCACCAATTTAGGTCTCTCTTTGCAGCGTTCAAGGCAACCATTAATCTTCATGATCCGAGATCCATGAGACAAATTCAATTCTATAGACCTCCTATTCAAAGAGAAGAGGGTGTTATCAAAAACCCTTGCTGCTTGGCTTGGAAATTTCACATCCACTGCAACACGAAAATCCATGTCGAGTGAAGCCCTAGATGGCTCACCCTGAGACATAGCCGCCAAAAGGCCCAGGATGAACATGCGCAAGAAAGAGTCAGCCCCAGACACAACAAATTAGAGGAGACCCTCACCTGCAACACCCACCACTGAACCCACACTCAACCCAACACCACGCACAACCCACAACAACAGAACCCCATGCCAGCAGAAGAGCCCAACCATGAAGGAAAACATAGGGCTAGACAAAGCCCTCCACACAGGAAAAACGACCAAACACAACCAAGCCAGAGCACCAAAGAATAGTCGCAGCAAAAATATTAACCCCCCCACAAAACGAAGCAAACACCCACCACAACCTCCACACATATAGAGAGAGCAAGCACAAGCTAGGGCTCGAATGCCCTGGCTCGACACCTTGCAGTTGTAGACCGAAACTCCATCCATTTAATCTATTTAATATTAGAATAAATAATATAAATTAATTAAATAATTTGAGATTGTTTAACTAATAGTGGATGAGTAAATTTGATAATAATTTAATAATATAATTAATATTAAAAGAATAATTAGTGGATCTTAGAGTGTCTACATGTATAAACTAATGAAATAGAGAAATTTTAGTGTAGTTCATGTTTGTATTTTTTATTCTAAATTTTTTGGATATTTTATTTTTAAAAAATTTAAGAAGAAAATTCACTTCCTAAAACATACTTAGAAAATATGATCAACATACCTCCACTTTTACTATAGTAAATTTATTTTTTTTCCTTGATTTCTTTCTTACATAGCTAGTTTAAATATTTAGTGCATGAAGAGTTATTTTTTAGAAATATATAATTTTTAATAAAATTTTAAAGTCAAATTTATTAAAAATATAATAGTTTCAACAAGCCTTTTATTTATCTCTAAACTATTTATCGTGTATACCTTTTGGAGAGCATTCTCTCTTCCAATGCACCATATTTTTCTTAAATTTTTAAAATAATTTTTACTATATTTTAAAAAATTAAATCAACCTTATCTTTTATTTTAACAACTTGGTTGTAGTCTAAAAATTTATATGAACCATAATTAAAATATTACAAAAAATTATATTTTAGTCTTTGAGCTTTAGCAAAGAGAAGTTTTAGAATTTGTTGAAAATATACATTGTTTAAGAAACCTAGAGTAGAAGATAATGTTTTATTAAATTTGTAAGAAAAAGGGGACTATGTTGTTCCATAGGGTGCTAACTAAATAGTTTTAAGTGAAATTATTTCACTCAAAAAAATTTCAACTAAAACCTTGTCATAGAAGAGAGAATTTTCTTTCTTGTTTATGTGTTAATAGTTTAGATGAAACCCTTTTACCAAAACACATGGGGTCACATAGGTATCAAACAAGTCATAATTATTTCAAATAAAATTGTTTTTCTCAAAATCCTTTTAGCTAAAATGGACACACTATTAAAATTTTACCTTGAAATGAGAAATAGAATAATGTGTTTTAACCTAAGCCAATTTTCTCCAATTAATCATTGTTAGGGAAATATGTGCTTACACTCAATTAAAATAACAAATATATCTACACAACAAAAGATACTCAATAATGAGATATTATCATTGGTTGGATGCACATCCTCGCATTCTATCTTTGTCGATAATGGTGACGCCTTTACCACTTTTGTGGCTTTAATCACTCGATCCATTAAAAAATAAACTTGTTTAATATAAAATGACAAACAAAATATAGAATTTGAATCACATTTATTACAAACTCGCCATTTTTCCTTCCACATCTTCGTAAATCGACATGTGATCTCCAACTTCCAAGCCATGTAATTGAATGAAATCCTCTAAAATAAACCATTCAATTTTTGAGTGCGGACTAAAATCAACTATCCCAAATCTTCAATTGTCAGTGTTTGTAAAGATAAACAAGAATAGTGGACTAGAGATGCAAAAATAAAAATTTTGTACTTGTATTTTCTAGTACAAGTAACAAATGTGGAACAAATCTAAGCCATTCATTGTAATTAAATCCTAGCCATTCATTTGGGATTTGGAAAATTACACATAGGGGCTTGTTCCTCATTTTTAAGTGGTGGAAAATTGTTATAAGAGGCATTTTGCAGCAATAGATGGAAGCATTGCATTATTTTGAGTGTTTTCTTTGTTCTTGCTCATTTTGCTTGCATGATTCAACTTCCATGTTAGCTTTATCTTGTTAGTTTCTTGAATTTCTTTAATGTTGGTTGTTGTTATGGTATTTGATGGACTTCCTACCCATACTTTTGGAATTTTTTGATGACAAAATGTTATGCAAATTTATCCTAGGCTTGTTTGTTTTTTGCACCCTAGTTCAATTTTATGTTCATGAGGTGAATGCACAATCTAAAAATCAGCAGACCTTAGAAGATTGCACTGGTTTTGTGTAGCTGTAGGATTTTCTTGGTCAAGCAAAACTTAATTTTATGGGAGTTTGTCTACTATAGCATCCTCCATTATTACTATTCATTCATAGCTTAGATTTAGAGTAGCTATCTTAACCCTTTCTCTTTTGTTATTTCTTTTAACTCCTTGTTAGTTTAGGATCATAAGCACCATCACAATGTAAAACTTGGTGATAGAGGTGAGTTTCAACTTGTTGTTTTGAGTGGGAAGCCACTGATTCAATCAGTTCCAACACTTTGAAACTCCATTTGTAGAACCAACTTCCCATGATTTGTAAACCATAAAAGCCTCCTTGTGATTACCAACAAATCACATCAACCAACTGAATTATTCCAAGCATTGTCATGATCTAACACTAGTGAGACCTTGGGGTAGTAATTTGGAACTTGTTTGTAGATTTCTACCTTTCAAAAGAGGTACCATACTTGTGCGTTTCCTGTGTTGAGAAGGTGCAAAAACACCAATCAACAATAATGATCATCTTCCCATTTTCCAACACCACCTTATAACCATCTTCCTTATTATCATCTTCATTTTTCTAACCCACACAAGGCCTAATATTGTATATTTAGCTTCACTTGTTTCAAGGTACGTGAAAAATCCAAATATATTAAGGTGATATGTACAAAGGTATTATAAGGTGATATGTACAAAGGTATTTATTAAGAATTTTTAGGTATGTGAAAGGCACTCTAAATTTTGGTATTCATTACTACTCTTCTAAAAAGTTCAATCTTATTAAATAGTTGAAACATCATGGAGCTCTGCAAGCATCAATTATTAACATAATCCCCCTTGATGCAATATACTAAGAAGATTATATCAGTAGGTATGTGAAAGGCACTCTAAATTTTGGTATTCATTACTACTCTTCTAAAAATTTCAATCTTGTTAAATTGTTGAAACATCATGGAGCTCTACAAGCATCAATAATCAACATATTCCCCCTTGATGATATTTAATTTTGAGGTATGTGAAAGAGACTCTAAATATTGGTATTCATTACTATTCTAAATTATGATCCCCACATTATATTTTTTCTCACAAAATTCCCCAACACTCAATAGATTATGCTTCAACTATGGAATGTAATAAATATCTTTAACATTTTTCATAAATAATATTAGAAGAGTAGTAATGAATACAAAAATTTAGAGTTCCTTTCACATACCTCAAAATTTTCTGAGAGAGTTAAAAACAACAATGTACAATTTATGATAAGAATCAAGGCAATAGAGTGGTTATAGTTAGATTTATGTGCCTTTCACATACCTCAAAATTTAGAGTGCCTTTTACATACAACACCATCTCATATTCTTCTAAGTATATTGCATCAAGGGCTAGTATGTTGATAATTGATGATTTTCCTATTCTTTGAGATAGTGTAATGCCCTAAAATTAACACTCACAATACAGTTAAGGACAAAACACAACTATCAAATTTTTCTCAAGAATGCTTGCAAAACTCACAAAGCTACTACTAGAAAAAAGCACTACAAGGAAGCATACAACATTTGACCAGTTATAGATTAATATATTTAGTTATACAACTAAATTGCTTATGCATTCCTAGAAGGGTTTTCAAATGGGGACATGAAAATTCAATCGTCAAGATAGACTTAAATAATTCAACCAACACATTCATAAACTGAAGGAACAATCAAGTCATAAGTTAAGAAAATATATTATATCAATATTAACTCAAAGTAGTGAAAAGTGAGCAAACCCTAGGGGACATACCTAATTCCTCGAGGGCCAATCTCTGACGACCTTGCCTACATATATAATTCACAGAGGAACCATAGTTCGACAATTTGAGTTTTTACCAACTCATTTGATTAACCAATAATGATGATGAACATCTAAAAACACATTTCAAGATATATTAATACACATTGAGTAGATAATAATGGTTAATCTATGAGATCTCTCACTACATAGTGAAAACAAGGACAAGCTATAGAGGAATTTCTCCTAATCTAACACCTTCTATGAGTATCTTATTAGATTCAATTGAATGATATAATTATGATTCATTACTATACACTCTATGTATCATATTCATTAACTATAGGATGAATATACTATAAATATATTATCATTATAGAGAACTTAAAAATTAATACATCCAAATAGGCTCAAATCGATTCAATTATTACTATACACCTCTCTAGGATCTCTCAATAATTATCAATGAATCAACACATACAAATCTCTTAGTAATTTCATAGAAGAATAACTAGTAATTAAGAAAATAGGTAAACAAAATTTGTGTAGAATTTATACAACACACAATCTCTATAAATGTTACAAACAATTTAATATTTTATTTACACTATATGTTCTCAGTAATATTATTTAATGTAGCTAATAGAAAAATTGATAATATATTGTTCATATAATTTATTTAACAACTTTCAACTTGGTGATCGCAGTGAGAAATGGCAACATTTGAACAAGCATAACTCTTTCATCTGATATCCAAATTTTAAAACTCAATATATTTCAGAAAGGTGGAGGAACCAACAACAAAACCTAGAAAGCATTTGATAATTTTCTAAAACACGTGCGAGCATATTTTTCTACAACCTAATTCACTACTGGAAAGGCATGCAAATTTGAAAACAAGATTGTTAAATTGAATTGATAAAAATTCGTACGTAAAAATATGTTTGGCAGGTTTGAGTGTTCATCTAGTAACACTATCAAATTCATTTCTCAACTAAGTGGAAACACATATGAAATATAACTACTTGTTTGACAATGCAACTGCTTAATTTTTCCCATTTATCTTTGTGAATTTCAATGACTATTCCTAGCCAAGAAGAAATATATATATATATAACTCAGGAAACAATAATTTTTAAACCACATGTAGATTTAAATATGTAAATCTACCATTATTAATACCATAGCATCCAATACATTCGGGGATTCAAGTAGAACAAAAGATGTAAACTTAATAGCTTTTCAAAACATTAATATAAATAAGGCAATCCAAAAACCAGTATTAGCTAATATAAAAAAATAGATAAATTACCTAATAAATGATGTCTACAGCTGGATAAAAAAAACAACATTCCAAAAAGGGGACACATAGCTGGTTTGAAGTATGTATAATAGCTGACAAAGTTTAGAACATTGCAAGCCATTTGTTTATGAAATCCTAGCTTCTTGTAGGTGCATAGTGAGCTTCAAGGAAAGCAATTATAGACATAACAACATATAGTTTAGGCATTATACAATGCAACATCATACTACAATAGTGGATAGATAAATTTGTTTAAACTTTGTAGATAAAATCTGCCTTGGTAATTGCATAGGTATAACATATCAAATGATCTGTGAACCTCTTAATTAATCTTTGTTTTGACACTAACATGTTTAAGAATAGAATGTTTAGAAATAACTATTTATTGATAAAGTTTACTTAGACTTGTATAGATTGGAAATCATTAATTCACTTTTGGATGGTTGATACATATATGAATTTCCAAAGCAATAAGAGTTTGCATATGCTATTAGTCTTCATCCAGTTTATTATGACTCTTAGTATATACATTTTATGACGAAATTTTAAGGAATGAGATATAATTTTCATGTTTTAACATGGCTTTAAATATTCCTCAATGTATATCCCTAACAATTTAGTTCTTTGTCTAAGTATTTAGAGGAGGAAAACATTACATGTTTTATTTATTTTTTTCATCCATTTTAGGTTCCTATTTAATGTGCTCCTTCTTATGGACTCTATTTTTTATTTTTTTCTAAAGGAAGTCTATTGTCTATTTGATTCCATTAAATATGATGTTGTGCTATGGAAATTAACCATACAAAATTCTATCAGAGAGGTTAAGGTGTCTAATCAAAACACAAATTTATTCAAGACAAGAATTGAAATTGTTACTGGAAGGGGAACAATAGTAACCCTTTTTACTTGTTCTAATGTTTTCTTTCTCCAGATTCAACCGACCATTTGTTGTAGGCCAGAACTACCAAAAAGGATTAGTTTTGTCAAAAAGTGTGCGATTCCAAATTTTTTGTTTTCTAAAAGCATAGTTATCAATATTTATGCTTTCACAAAAACTAGAACACTCAACTCACAAAATATTCTAAGTTGTGTTTGCTTTTGAAAATGATAATTTAATAGGTAGCCTGAATGAAGATAAATTAGTACAATACAACTTGTGTATAGATTTTCAATGCTTGCGGCTAAGAAAACTAAGTTTAATGGGTATTGATTCTTCTTACTTATTTAACATGGAGATGAGATCAATTTTTTTTTATGCAATAAAGAAAAAAAGAATAGAATAGAACCTGACCATGAGTGTAAAAAATAACAATTAAGTATATTCAAAATGAGGACACAAGATATTTTAAATCCCATTGATTAGAGTGCAAAACCAATGTATAGCTACCAGTGCATGAAAAACATTACAACATTACAAATTATACTGTCAACAAGACCTATTGTTGTGATCTTGCTAAGATGAATCCTACCATTTGTGTCTTGGGAATGGGTGCCAAAAGAATCATGAACAAACAATCCTAATTGAACGCAACCAAATTCAAAGGGACAATAGCTTAGGATAACTAATGGATCACAAAGATGGGTGATAAGTTATTTTTTATTCATTCAAAGATCAGTAGCTTAGAGAAGACTCCAAGGTAAGGATAGATTTCAAACCATATGATAGTCTTAGTACATTATTAAAGTGTAGCTACTAAATCCATTATAATTGTAGCTTTCTTAAAAAGTGTTTGATGTTGCATCTCCTACATCATTTATAATTATCATTCATTTTACAACATAAAATATTGGGTCAAGGGACACGATGCACCTATCACTCACAGTATTAGATAAGAGTATTTCAGCAGAGACTGGCTTGAGGAATATGCGGGCATTGATATATAACCAAACACCACCAAAACCATTACAAATCTACAATAATTTTTAGAGCGGATGGCCACGAAGACTTACCTAGATGCATTAATCCTTGAATTTGTTGTGTGGACACATTGATCCAAGAACTCTCTTTTAAGTCTCATCATTAATAATTACTCTGTCTCCTTGGACAGAGTTGCAGGAATTGAGCAAGCTCAATTGACAACCAAAACATCCTAAAATAACAAACCCAATATCTATCTCTATCCATTCATGCTCTACCAACAAAATTCACTATAATAATGGATTCAAACAACATGTTGATCTACTAAACTTCAGCAAGAATCCGCCAAACATAATTATAAATATAGCCTTATAAAAGTGTCACTTTGTTTCATACAAAAATCACTGCATATTAATATATAATTCCCTTTAATTCACTTATATGGAAATGCATCGAATGGACACATGATTTAAGAATTTCATCTTAAATATGACAAAATATCAAAATTCCACTTCAAGAAACACTCAAGTGTGCATAGTCCTTTGACATTCCATGGAAATATTGTATATGAATAACCCAAATTGGAGAGCTTACTAATTAACATTAATTATGAGGGATTTGAACTAGTCGATCCCAACTATGTTTTAAGACTATCCTCAAGCTAATGCACCCAACTACAACTAAGATACAATAAGCATAATTTTTCTATACTATGGCACATGGCTTAATAAAAAATCCATGAAATTCTCTTGACCTATTAGATAGAGGACTTCTTGGGTGGTTTAGAATCACTACTATTGAGATATACTTGCAAGGAGCTCTAAATAACCTTTGAGAAATATAACTTCATCCTTACATATTAGATAAGAACCCAACTAAATGGTTGCTTTTCTACTTCTAACATTGTATAGTAATTCACCTTCCATTCTCTAAGACATCTAGGAAATTCCATGTGTATAATGTGATTATTTACATTATGTAACAACATTAAAATATAAAGTTTGAAGCTATATGTAGAAGTCATCAATCCTCTATTAGAGATTTTTCATACACCAATGTTCAATTTTCCTTACCATATAAATTTTACTCATATTATGATATTTTTAGAGAGAGAGAGAGAGATAGATGATTTCCACAGGGTTTATCAATGTCACTAATAATATCCCAAATATGACAACACATAGCCACTTATTTATCACTTTTAATCTATCTAACTATTGGTTAATGGAATGCACATAAGAAAGTAAGGTAAAGTGAATCATACAAAAGGCGGGACCTTACAAATAGTTAACCAAATATCAATATTAAGAAGATTATAAGGTGATAATTAATTACTACAAAAAGAGTATTATAAATTAGAAGGCAATGTGTACAAAGGTATGTATTAAGAATTTTGAGGTATGTGAAAGGCATTAAAATTTTATTAACCATATAATCACCTTATAATACATAACCTTATATTCACCTTATAATACATAACTTTATCAACATACTCATATCAAAATTCTTAACCAAAATTTGTTGTCTCTTCATACATACCTTTCTACATATCTTTTGTAACATTTAGATTTATGTGCCTTTCACATACCTCAAAATTTAGAGTGTCTTTTACATACAACACATGAAGGCAAAAATAATTTTTTATATTACCAAGATTGAAAATGATAATTGATGCTCAAAAATTATTTTTTTCATTTTGAACTTTTTAAAAAAGTAGTAATGATTACCAAAATTTAGAGATAAACAAAATTATAAGGATATTATCATTATAATATCATTTTTATGAGCCTCATCTTATAATTTTTCTACACAATTGCCCTACACTCAGTAGATTATGTTTCAATTGTAGAATGTAATAAATATCCTTAACATTTTTATGGGCCTCGCCTTATAATTTTTCATATTTTTGCCATTATGTTAATTTTAAGTTTATCATCTTCCTGATTTTCAAACACCATCTTATAATTTTTCTCACACAATTGCCCAACACTCGGTAGATTATGCTTTAACTGTGGAATGTAATAAATATCCTTATCATTATGATTTTGTTTTTATGATAGATAACAACAGAAAGAAAAACGAAGCTAATAACTCGGGGCAAAAACAGAACAACAAACAGCATCAGAAAGTTCTATATTTTATTGTTTCAAAACAAAAAGACTCAAAAATAGAAAACAAAAGACTGGCAGCCAAAAACAGTGAAATAAAAGATAGCGGTGGATGAAGGCTAAAAATAGTTGAAACGCATGGAGCTCTGCAAGCATCAATTATCAACATGTATCTCTTTGGAAATATCATCACATTCTTCCGGTACGCTGTGACCTGGAGTAGTGACAGTATCATCATTTCCGTTATCATTGGCTGGATGCGCATCCTCGCATTATATCCTTGTCGCTAATGGCGCCGCCTTTACCAGTTTTGTGGCTTTAATCACCTGATCCATTAAAAAATAAACTTGTTTAATATAAAATGACAAACAAAGTATAGAATTTGAATCACATTTATTACAAACTCACCATTTGGCCTTCCACATCTTCGTAAATCGACATGTGATCTCCAGCTTCCAGACCATGTAATTTATCGAAATCCTCTGAAATAAACCATTCAATTTTTCAGTGTGGATTGAAATCAACTGTCCCAAATCTTCAATTTCAGTGTTTCTAAAGATGAACAAGAATAATGGACTAGAGATGCAGAAGAAAAATTTTGTACTTACTTCTATTTTCTAGTACATACACTATGGTCCCCCTGTTGCGCCAAAATCTGCATCAATAGAACAATGTTAGTGAGTAATTTTCATGATCCATTTACGTTGGTTCAGAGGCACAATAAGTATTGTTTTGGAAGCATTCTATGGTGAACAATTCAATACCTGAATCGTAGATGCCAAATGTGGGGCGTTTCAAAATCCTCCATTTCAATTATTATGCCGTCTTCTGAAATCTTTGGAAACTTTGCTTCTGCTGCTTTCTGAAAATCAAACATAGTTTAATTTGAAAGAATGGATTCAAGAATATTATAATAACAGTGGGCAGCACAAAAAAGAAACTGAACTGAGATGTGTATTGATTAAGAATTGGGTACCTTGGGAAGCACTATCCTTCCAAAATTCCTCATGTCACTGTTTTGCAATTCTTTCTGTAAGAGTGTTAAACTCCTGTTGAAGTTATCAGCCTGCTTGAAGGAAATATGACAGAAAGTAAGTTATCAAACAAGAAATCTTTCAAGATTGGAAAACTGTAAAAAGGAAAAAAGAGAAAAGCATACCTTCGTGAGGCTTATGGAATGCTGAATCTTCTGCCGACGGGTGTACATTCTTTTTGGTTCTCTATTAGAGGTTGAAGCACCATTCAAGTTACTTGTCTCTTCCATTTTAGCTTTTCCTATCTGTTAGATTTTACCAAAAATAAACTTGAATTTAAGTTTGGAGAGGCTGTTTTACTTCCATGCACTGTGGAAGCCACATGGGTTTCTTGCAAATTTGCTCTATTTAAGAATTCTAACAAACTGGGTGCTCTACTAGATGAGCAGAATGAGCCTAATATAGAAATTAATAATAAAAAGAAACTCCAAAATAGGAAAAGCAACTAGTTTAAAGTCGAAGTCCTTTACACACCAGAAGAAATTGTTGGGTAATACATCGACCGAACTACTGTACTACTTATTTATACATTACTTCGTAAAACAAAGATTAATGAAAACTAATAAGAGATAAATTATTTATACATTACTACTGTACTACTTATATATACATTACTTATTTATATCATGAGATATGGATCCAAATCCCTTAGGCCATACTACTTACCAGCGCCTTCAGACAATTCATGCCAATCAAATACTCTCCACTGAACCACTTAAAAGCAAGCTGGTCCAGGGAAATACTCTCCTCCATCTGTATATCGGCAGAATTATCGCTGCCGGAATTAATGAAATTACAATCATGAGATGCGCCTGCAAAAAATGCTGCCTCCAGAATATATGACATTGTGATAAATGCCTCGGCCTTAAAAAACACTTGGCTATCCAAGTTTCTAAAAAGCCTTACACCAAATCCTCGGCACTGGCACTGAAACAAAATTTAAGTTTATTCCAACAGAGTTCCAAATCAGCCCCAAATTGTATTTTATTTGGAGGTCAATGCGCTTATTATTTCTTTTAAATTGCTTATGAAATTTGCAGGTCGTGGGTCAATGCAGGGCAAAGAATTAAAATGTTCATTTAAAAAAATTGGATTAAAAGTTTAGTGTTATTATTTATTTTAAATATTTAAAAATTTAATAACAGTTAAAGCTTTGGTTAGAGAAAAGTAAAAACAAAAATTAATTTTATGATATTGTATTAAGGTGTTCTATTTTAATATTGGTTAATAAAATTAAATCAAATTTAAAAAATATGAGATATTAAAAGATAAAATAATTATTAAATAATTTATAATTAAAATTTAAAGAGTTAAAAAAAATGTGTTTTTTGGATTTTGGGAGTGACATTGATTATAATTTAATTGTTTAATTGATATGATGTGACAAATGACTAGAATTTGATTGTTTGAAAAAAGATGCATATCTTATTTTTTTATTTTCTTGTTTACATTTTTTGAATGTTGTCATAGATTCAATGTTCTAATGTTCAATTTGTTATTAATTTTTATAAGTTAATCTAAAATTTGAAGCCTACTAGCCATAAACTTATCCTAGTCCTTGTAGTAATACGAAGAAATAGCCTTAGAAAATGCACTATTTTCCTAGATTGAAGAGAAAGGAATAATTTTTGCTAATGATAATACTATATCAAAACAACCCTAAATGTAGTTTGACTACTTCACAAGAGAAAATAAGAGAACATTGGAGAATCATGGTCTTAAGGTGCAACTAGATGTAATACCCCTCCGTGTCAGTTGTTCTAAACTTGTGTGTGAGTCTTTTGTGTGTGCTTCATTGATTACTGTGTTATTTAATTGTGTGAAAAATATCTTATGCTAGAAATCATGTTTAAATAATTAATTAAATCATAAGTGATTTGCAAAGTTATTTAAAATATGATTAAAAATTAAAATCAGAATCAATTAAGTTAAATCAAATGATTTAGAACAAATGATCAAATTAAACTAATTCGTTAAAAGTAAAAGTGATATTATTAGATAAATTGATTTAAATTATTGTGTTAAATTGAAGTTAATAATAATTATGAACAAATAATCTTGAAAGGATAATTATTTTGGATACTTATTTAGAATCTTGCAAATGGTCGATTTTAATTATTTTAATGTGGAAGGAATTAATTAATAATGTATTGTGAAGATAATGAATATATATTTAAATAAAAGTGCATTTTTGTGGAGTTAAATTTATTTAGTTTTAATCAATAATGCATGATAAAAGAAAATGAAATATAAATACTTGAAAAGGCAACAAAAGGGAATTAAAGGGATTAATAATTATTTTTTAATTTATTTTCTTGAGATGTGACCTCTTGGTATTCTCGGGAAGAGGAAATTGAAAGGGTTTCCTGGGAATGGATTTTAATAAGGGGTTTTCTGTGTTTGAGGGGATGGTTCGAATGCTGGAGAAATTTTGCTTTCAATCATTTTTCTGTCCTTGGGTTCTCTTTTTATGTTTGCTGGAGAAATTAGTGTAGAGGAAGAAAGACTTGGAGCTATTGCTGGAAACATCGGTAGCAAGGAATAAGCTTCTACAGTTTTTTTGCAAGCAAAGGACGCCAGGTTCTTCCCTTTTAATTATTTATTCTCTGTTAAAATAAGAATTGTTCTTTGTGAATGAAATTTTTATCTAGGGTTAAAAATCAAATAATTGTAGGAAGAAAATCTACTGGGGTTATGGTTTAATCAAAGATTATTTAGCCAGGAATTGGGAATTGTTATTTGTTTAATGGAATTTCTGGGGGTTTCTGGGTTGTTGTTTATTAAAAAGGGGTCTTGTTTGAATCTGGTAATGAACAGTAGTTCTGTTGTCTCATTTATTTTTAAAAATATATAAATAATAAAATACATACTTGTTTGAGGACAATTTCCTTTCAACGAATTTCTGGGTTGTAATATTCTGGTTTATCCATATTTCTTTTATTTTCAAATATGCACAGTGAATTGTTAAGTGTACAATCTATATATTCTCCTATTCTTTTGAAATGTACAAATTCCAGTGTGTATATATAAATATATATATACATATATATATTAGATATATATATATAAATATATATATACACCCACATATATTTAAACATATGAAAATTTTGAATGAAAATTTAAATTATCAAATTTCTCTATCGGCACTGTGCATCGCATTTATTTTTGAGTTTTATTTATATATGTATAGGGGGGCTGTGTGGTGGTCCGGCCTCGGCCGTACCCACCACCCCGCCACCGGTACCGTGTGACAGTCTGCGGACTGTCCACGACAGTCCGAAGGACTGCCATGAGCAGTCCGTAGACTGCCCACGGCCGGGCGGTATTCCCCGTGCCCTTTTCTTTGGGATTAAAATTTCCCATGCGAAATTTTGTGTTTAAACTTTATCTTAAAAAATGCAAAATTCTATACTTTTATTTCTTGTCGGATTTTATTTTTAAATATATATATAGGTATATATATATATATATATATATATATATATATATATATATATATATATATATATATATATAATATATATATTATATATATATATATATATTATATATATATATGTATATATTTGGATATATATTTATATTTGTATATATATATATTTATTAATTCATTTATTCAGAGTCCTCTGATTTAACTTTGTTGTATTATTTAATTTTTTTTAAAAAAAGAAATATATTCTGTTCTTTTTCTGGTTAAAATAAAGCAGAATTTGTTATAATGGAAATAATAGTAAAATAGAAAGAAATATGTTCTTTTGTTATTGATTTGTTAAATTACAACTATAAGAGGATAAGTTAGTAGAAAAAATCAACTTACGAATATATGATAGCATTGATTTATTTAATTCTTGTTTTGAGTGAATATTTTGGAATAGAAAAGAATTCCTATTAATTTGTTAAATTGTGAAATTTGATAGGATAATATAGTAGAAGGGCAATTTGTGAATATATATTTTTATCAGCATTGATTGTTTAACTCTTTTTTTTTAAATGTGTATAGGGTGAAAATAGAGTTTAGCATAGAATCGAATAAGTTATCTTTTTATGAAATTAAGTCTTGTAGACTTGTTGGATTCTTAGAACAGATCTTTTCTCTTTTTACATTTCCTCCTCAAAAAGAATTAAAATATATAAATATGTAGTGGTTTTAAAAGGTATTTATGTGTGTAAATTTATTTAGATAGATTTAAGATTTTTAAGGTGGTAATTTCTAATATGTAGTTTGAGTATTTAGAGTATTGTTATTATTGTAATTTTAAAGTATAGACAATTGGTCTTAAATGGTTTTCACAATTAATTTAAATATTGGAAGTGAGTGTTAAGTTAGTATGATGAAAGGAGAGTGGTAATAATGTTTTGAACATAAGTAGTTATGAAATGATAATGAGTAACTACCCAATTATTAAGTAGCTTTCAATTCTGTTAATAAATGAAAGGGGAAATTTAAATGTATGGGCATGGTTAGAGATTGATTAGGATATTCTCAAATTGGATAGTTTATTTGTGAAATGGGATTTTAATCTTTTGAAAATTGACTTCCTTTATATTCATTTAATGGTTGGTTTGTAAGCTCTCTTTATGGATAAGTCTTTTAGAATACTTGTGATGGTTATCATAAATTGTTTTAGTTAATTGAGTAATTTAGATGGGTAAGTTGTAAGGTTATTTAGTTCTGGTTGTTAATTGATTGGTTATTAAATATTGCTCTTGTTTGAATCTTTGGTTGTTGTTTATTATGCGAGTGTTTGGTGGAGTGATGTGTGGTTGAGTATTTAAGGTGTTCTTAAATTTGGTGCCTTGGATGCCTGGTTGCATGCTTTTACCTTTGTTATTGAAGGATTGTTTTTTTATATTTCCATATTGGTATGAATGCCTTTGGAGATCAATTCTGATTCAAGGAATCCTTTGTCATTTAATTTGTGTTGCAATGTAATTGGGAACTCGTGTTTTGGTTTATGAGTTGTGGATGGTTGATCTTCTTGAATTTCTGATTTATTTTGTATCGAAGATTGATTATGAAGTCTGGACGGAGTTGTTGATCTTATTTTAATGTATTCACTCATTATATTTGAATTGAAAATAGTTCTGGTGGCCTTGCAATTATGGTTTTCATTGCTATGTTGTTGATTTTATGAAGGTGATTTGCATACCATTACAAGGGGGTTCTTGTGAGGAGAAAATTGAGGTCTCCCGTGGAATACCTAGTTGGTGGCTTTGGTTTTATTAAGTGTTCCGTTTAAAGGTTGATTTTCTTTTGTGTTTCCCTATTTGAGGTGACACCATTGTTGATTTGTGGATGGGTCTTGATGAATCTTCCCTTTTTATGGCTTTTCTGAGTTACTCTCATATTTGAGGAAATTTTATCCTTGTGTTGGAATTATTAGGGAAAAAATCATGTTGCTTCACTTTACCCTTGTTTGTGGGTTTTCATTATTTTGGCTTCCAGAGGCTTGAGATGATTGATAATTGATGTTCTCTCTCTTTATATGCCTTGATTTGGCAAGTGTTTTGGTTTCATGATTTTAAAAGGGTTGTATGGGAATTGTTGAGACTTTGATTATGTATTTATAGCGAGATGGGTAATGCCTCGCATGCTTCTCAGTTGTGATCTAATATTCTTGTTATGTTGTACAACCCTTGGTTTCTTGGTTTTTATGTTATGGGTCTCTAGGGAGAGTGGCTCCTCGTGGGGGCCAGTGCCACGCTTAAGGGGAAGGGCATAGGATAACCCATGAGTGAGTTAGTAATCAAGTGAAAACCTAATAATTAACTTAGGAGGGTTGGGTAGTAATATCATTAAATATTTTTTAAAAAATGGATGCCTCGTCTTCATTAGTACTTTCACAGACTAATGGAAGGCTGAGAAGGCCGTGGTTGGCAAGGTCGTGACCTCATCCTCACGAGAGGCCTACGGCTCTGCATGAGTCACCCTATGGACCGGCGCCTCTAGTTGGGAGGAAGAGCACAGGACAGCCCATGTAGGACTATGTGATGACACTCTCCCCTAGTTGCCCATGTGTTTTACTTTTTTTGTGTTCCTCTGGAAGTAGGTTATGGGAGTTGGTTTAGATTGTTGGCTATATTGATTTAAATTGATTATTGTTTTAATACATCTTTAGTATATTTTGTGGTCTTGTATGATCTCATTTATATTTGATTTACGATCTTGTATTCTTATGGAACTGTGTTATGATGTTTAATTGAAATTTGGAATTGTATTATGTTTATTAATTCAGTTTGATTTGGAAGTGTTTCATGATCATTCTTTGGTTACTTGTTATTGGTCATTGCTTTGATTTATGTGATGAGATTTATGATTTTAAGTTATTTTAATGACTCTTGGATGTTGTGGATTATGTCTTTGTAATTCTTGAGTTTTATGATACTTTTGTATGGCGTTGAGTCTTGTGATTCTATGTTTGGATGTTCTTGGTTGAGGACTCTTCTTGTCAGCTCCTAGTATGGGGGGTGGGTCTTCAGACTCACATGGTCAAGTGGAACATGCTAAGCACCCTATTGGGTCCCCAGTCAAGGATCGAGAGGAGTGGATTGGTGCTGTTGCAGCGACTCTAGAATTGTATTTTTCTTGGAGCCAGTTATGATACTTTGTATTCATCTATTTATTTGTATCATGTTATCTTGTGTATGGTTTCCATTTATGTTTGGAAACACTTTTGTATCATTTTACTTCTTAAACATTGTACTGTAATGTAATGTTAAACTCAGTGTGGTTATTGGCCATGGCAGTTGTTATTCATTGTGTTGAGTTAATTATGTATATGTTGTACTTACTCAAATGGTTTCTTATCAATGATTATCATGTATGTGTTATATTTGTTAATGTTTATTTTTTTATGGGTTATATCTTTGGATTTTATTCTTTATTGTCGTTGTGTGGATCTCAGTCTCGTAATGACTCCTCGTGTACCCCAAGGGATGTATGTGCTAATGAATCTTCTTAAATGAAATTCATGTCATGTCTTAATGTGTATTACATGTATGTTATGTTATTTAAAAAAAAAATTATGTTGTAATTATTGTTTAATTGTCCTTTGGGGTTCACACGATGGGGCGTTACACATACCTTATTTTTTTATTTTCTTGTTTACATTTTTTGAATGTTGTCATAGATTCAATGTTCTAATGTTCAATTTGTTATTAATTTTTATAAGTTAATCTAAAATTTGAAGCCTACTAGCCATAAACTTATCCTAGTCCTTGTAGTAATACAAAGAAATAGCCTTAGAAAATGCACTCTTTTCCTAGATTGAAGAGGAAGGAATAATTTTTTCTAATGATAATACTATATCAAAACAACCCTAAATGTAGTTTGACTACTTCACAAGAGAAAATAAGAGAACATTGGAGAATCATGGTCTTAAGGTGCAACTAGAACCTATAATTTGCATGCTCATGAGTTTCCTAAACAAGGTTGCTTCCTGTTTCCCCCTTTTCTTTCTCTTTGTGACTATCACTTCTCCTCCACCTACCTACATTTACCCATCACAAGTTGCAAGGAACAATAGTATGGTGGTGAGAAAACATCATTAATGCTAAGAGGAAAACGCCTTCCTTTGTATGCTAGTTTTCAATTTATAAAGAATATATTAATTTTGGTGAATATTTTACTTTAATCGAGAATTTATTCAAGATAAAGGTATCCCCAAGTATTATGCTAGCTTCAGATAATTCTATAAATCTCAACATAAATATAAGGTTTTTCTTGAATATCAATAACTTGGCATAAAGCTTATCTCAAATAGTGATAACTATATACAATATGGTTGGTATGTGTGTTGACTACCCATGTTTTAATTTTATGGAATCTAAGGTTAGTTTGACAAGTCAAGTCAAAATGGAAAAAGCACCATCATGTTCCCCATTGAATACTTAGAGCTCTCCCAACCAATTTTTCCTTGGTGTTGATTTAACTTGTAGTAATCTAAATTTCGAACCCAACTTTGTAGTTGCATATGAAAAGGGACCTAATTACACCTTCAATGGAATAATATTGGGGCATTATTGGAGATGCAAGTAGTGTTGGATTGTCAAGGTTTATTGCATATATCATAAAATTATTATCTTTGTGCTAAAGAATTGATACCATTGATTATCTAAATTAGTTCAAGAATTTGAAGGATAATATCTAGTGAGGTATTGGTGGTGTTGTAAATTACACAACAAACAATATATAAACTAAAAATAGCTTTTATTCATAATAAAAATTTCATGCAAATTGAGAAAAATCAATGGAAGATATGTATGCTACAATTTTGTCTCATTAGTTCAAAAACTAACAATATATACATTTTACCACTAGAGGAAGAAAAAAAACTTAGTAAGACTTGCAACTATTATTTCAAAATAAAATTATCTCTTTCTACATTCAAAATATTATAGGAAAGTAATTATTTCAACAAGTTTAGTTAGTAAGATATATATATAGGACTAGTTGTTACTTATTTGCAATCATGAAACATGCTCAAAAAAATAAAATAAACTAAATGTAAAAACTAGAGTTCACATACCCATTTGTCAAGATAAAATGAAGTGGATAAGTTTTCCCAATGTTTTCTCAATATTTTCCACAAATATAAGTATACAAATGCAATTGAAAAGATAATTGAACCTGATATAAATCAAAACATTAAATATGTAGATTATTTTTTTAAAATATGTTCATAGTGTACTCAAATTGTGTCTATCCATACAATATATGTAAAATCTATGTAGTTGATTCATTGGAGCGATAGTCCCACATGACTAAATTAGCTTTAATTTATGAGTTGTATTAGAGAGATGCAAAATACAATAATGAAAAGTCATATGAAAACTAGAATAATGATGAAACATCACATTCAAGTTCAAAAGATTAGATTTAATCTTTTCTTAATACATCATTATTAAAAAAAAGTACATGGTTAATCTACCACCATGTATAATAAATATTTTACACCTAAATACATCTCCTTGCATAGTTACCCCTAGCTTTATAACACTACAAGGTCAAAAATTAATTGTAAAATAAAACATGAACAAAAAAAACAAATATTAAAAAAAATCAAATGTAATGATTGTCCCGTTATGGTTCCGCCAAGGAATGGGGACAAGGTAACCATGATGCACTATCCCTCCCAAAACTATTGATCACATATCTTGCACCTGTGGAGAGAAGAATTTAAATGGAATCATGACTTCATTCCTACACCACCTCAATGATTCACTATTCCAATCCAAAGACCACACTTCTCAATATGTTAATTTTAGGATTCCATTCAAACCGTTCAATAAATAGATTGAATTTAAATAGATTGCATTCTTATGTAAAAATTTAAAGTATAATTTTATTATTATAATGGTGAAATTTTCATACCCATGTTAATTCTCATTTAGTTTTGAGCCTTTTTGAATATGTGGATTATACAATTACATATCAACAAATACACCCTTTAGTGTGATATTGGATTTATTTCTTAATTCATCATTCCTTCATAGTCAATTGGATTTACCTAGGAGAACTTGTCCATGTTATCTAACAATTTTCTAGGGTATTTTAAATACCACTAATTTTTAAGCGTCAATGAAGAGAAGAAATAATTGTGAAACAAGTCACATTTATCTACAATCAACAAGTTCAATTGTGTGGTAAGTAGGATCAATCCTGTACATGACACATATTTGACCTATAATGATTTCAAATACTATTCTAATCTCAAGACATATAAAATCAATTACATCCATTGAGGTGTTTTTTATAGATATGTTTTAATTTTATCTAAACATGTCTTTGATTTGTTATTAACATGGGTCAAAAAATATGAAATGGACCATTTGGGAATGGATAAGTGGATCTAGTTTGTATGTGTACAATTGATAACTTAATAAATGACACAATTGATAGTTACCTAATCATAACTTAGTTAAGTAGTGTCACCATTAGATATAGATTTAAAATGAAATATTTTAAATAAAAATTTTATTAAAAACCTAATCTATACCAAATGCAACATGTAATTGAGCGATAACTTAGAAACAAAAATCAAACAAACCAAAACATCATTACCAAATATGATTCTTGTTGTGCCAAAAGTTAAAATTTATCATAATGAAAGAGATGTGGTCACTCACATAAGAAACACAACAATAAAAAAATTGGGACCCTTCAAGATGGATAAGGGTAATACATAATTGAGATTTATTTAATTTAAAATATATATATATCTAACTATGACTAGTACCATCAAGGAAAGCCATCTGATTGCAAGAAATAAATCTATAACATGTTATTATTTATAATTCAGCCATTCTAAAGTGAATATGCATTCAAATTTAAATGTTTCAAGCTGAAAAACATGCACATAAGCAAAAATTATATTGTATATAGACTTTTATATATAAAAGTGTAGAATAATTCTCTACACATATACAAATTTGGCTTTTATAACAACTCAAAATGATTTTTTACAAAATGTCACATATGTCATCTCAAGATCTACATACAAAGTGCATGTAGAATAACTACACATTAAATTCCAATAGTCCAATTGATCTTATGTCTCAGAAAAATCTTACACTTGTGGTGGATCATCAAAATATAGCCTCCTCATGCCACTTGATGGATGAAAAGTTGACTGCAAAATAACAATTCAAGCCATAAATTTGATTAATTAGCTAAATAGTAAATAAATTAGGCCACCAAATAAAAACTTATCTATAATTTATAAAATTCAAATTACAATATTGTTACCATCTCTACTTTGTATTACATCCATTGTTGTTACTTCTTGGTTAAGATCAATAGAAAATGGTAACATATATTGTTGGGTGTTTTGTTGATCATCTAAAGCCACAATAACATGCATATTTAATACATCATCTTAGAAAAAAATAATTTACAAATTAAAGACATAAAATTGATTGAAGTGTGTTCTATAATTTTTATACCATCTCCACTTTGCATTGTCTCTATTGTCATTTCTTGGTTAAGATCAATAGAAAAATGTAATATATATATTCTCTACTGTTTTGTTGATCCCCTGAAGCTACAATGCCACACATATTTAACACATCAACATAGATAAAGTTTTCAAGTGTAAAATTACATTATGTAATTAATATAAACAATAGTAAATTTATAAAGATTAGGAATTTGATTAGAGATAGGAATTAAGTAATTTTCTATAAATTTAATAAACACACTTAATAGTTAAAAAATTACCATCTATAAGTTGTATTTCATCTATTATTGTTTGGTTTAGATCAATAGAGAAAGGTAATTGATGTCATTGAGTACTTTCTTGATCATCCAAACCTACAACATGACATATATTTAACATATGAAATAAAAACAAGAAGTATTGTAATGCAAATTACTAAAATTATTTTGAAAAAATATGCTCATTGTGTTATTGCATGATACTAACTCTTTCTTCTTCAATTGTGATGCTTGAGCATTTAATGACCCTTTTTTTCTTTTTCCTTCTATATCCTGTAGAAGGGAATTGAAAATTTTCATAGTCTTCAATTGTTTCATTCAAGTCTTCAGAAATGACATTGTCTCTTTGATGAATTAAATGATGTTTGTGCATTTCACTTGGACTGAACCACAGTGATATTTGTCTTATAGAAATTTTATCTAAACTAGGGATTGATGTAAATGTGGAAGAGGAAGGAAGATATGTATGAATATCTTTTATCAATCTCTTTATACATTGACAATTTTTTTATTTTTCATCTTCCCTAGTTGGTAAATTTTGGAGCAGATGATATAAATAATCAATAGAATTTTAAAAGTTATCATTCAAAGCATCAGATGATTTCAAGCCATCTATAATACAAATAAAAATGATTAAATCTAAAAATATTTTAATATTTCATTATAAAATGGTGGCATTGATATTTACCTATTCTTTGGTCTTCACCAATGACAAACCCAAGAACATCTTGATCTTCTATTTGATTACAACCATCTATAATTGGATTAAGATTTCATTAATTTTGTGAACCATAAAAAATCAACCAATATTTAATTGTAAATACCATATTAATATTACCAATGAGGGTAGACTCATACATCTATTTTACAAGTTCCATTTTCAGTTATCTTTTGTAGTCCTTTTAGATCAACTTTCATTGAGGAAACTATTGCAAATATCCAAAACCAATCAAACAACACATCAAATGATCCAATTAAACATATGATTCAAATTCAAAATAACATCTCATCCAAGCCACTTAGTAGTGATGATGTTGCTAAGTTAGATGAGACCCTTAAGGGTGTCCTCTCACTCACTTCATCCTCTAACATTTGTAATGAGAAACATAAAACCCTTACTGAAACACCCTCCCTGAAACCTTTTGATTGTGATGACTTTGATTTTTTAGATGAAGCCCTCCAAGACATTATCTCACATAAGCCATCCGCTAAGGTTTGAGTTAACCAACTTGTGATAACAAATGTTCATACCTCTAATGCTTTCCTTGAACATCCTAAACAAGTTGATGATTGTTCACCTTTACAACCTTTTAGTAGTAATGATTTTCCTTTGCTAGATGAGTCTCTTCAAGACTTAATCTCATCCAATTCATCTACTATGGTTTGGTTTGACACCTCTAACATTAAGTATGTTCATCTAATTCAACCAAAACTTATCCTTTATCCACCCCCACATCCGCTTCATCCTTCCAATAAACCTAAACTTACCCTTTACCCACCTTTGTATCCCCTTCATCCCTCTAATTTATCACAAAAATATAGTAATGATACTATTTCTCATACATATAACACACAAAATAACCCACAACTACCACAAATAATTCCACCATTGTTACCTTTACCTAATCTGCCTAGTGCTCCTTGTTATAACCCACCTATAAAGGAGTATGATCTTGTTGAACAATTAAATAATGCTCCTGTCAAAATATCTCTTTGGGAATTGCTTCAAACTTCACCAGGTTATAACAACATTCTTCAAACCACTTTGAAACAAACAACAATCCCTCTGGGAACCACTCCAATTGATGTGGTAGCTCTTGTCCAAAAGCATGGTCTTGATATTACTTTTCATCAACATGAGCTCCCTCCTTTGGAGTTACATAAACTCCATGATTCCTTTATGATCATTACTCAATTCCATCACATAGGTATCAAACGAACTCTCATAAAAAATGGAACATAGATTTTGGGGCCCGAATGCTTCTCTAGCACTTCTAGGGTTTTTCACCCCAAAGGAGAGAGATTAGGCCTAAAATGCTTATGTAACATTCAAATTAAGATGTGTGTAATGTAATATGAAGTGAATTAATTAAGATAAATGCAATTGATTGATAAAGATGAGCTAAAATGAATGCAAAACTAAGATTTATGCCTTGTTTGAAAATATAGTGTGATATGCAAAAAGATTGAAAATGATGAACTAAATGCAAATTTTCATTAAACAGAAGGCTATTTCTCATAATATGTGCACCTAGAAGCCTGTAGAGGACTGGATGACAATCTAGTAATTTGATGAAACATGAACTTGGGCTGACTGGGACTCATTCACCACCTTGGGTGAATCAGTCGCAGATCAGGACTTTTCTACACAGAACCTATTTTCTAACAACCAAGGATCTGAAACAACATATGACTCAATTATGCACCTTAGGTGGGACTCATTCACCAAGCATGGTGAATTAGTCCTCTTTCTGATTTATGCAAACTCAAAACTTAGATTTGGACCTTGACACCTATACAAAAAGTTCTAATGGAAACCTAATTCCAGATCTTAGAAAATTCTTGCAAAATAGCTTAAAAGATTTGATCTAATGGGGGGTTTTCCTTGGTCAAACCCCTAGGTAGGTAATTAAACCTTAAATGGAGAAAATTTTGCATAAACCTTAGCCTTAGATGTGTTAAAGACTAAAAAAGGCTGAAAACATGACAAAAACCCTATTCTATTGATCTAGAATAAGACATGCAAGAATGATTGAAAGGATGCAATATCTCTACCCTAGACACCTTACAACATATAGAATATGAATATGAAATAGCATGCAAATGCTAAATAAGAACAATGCAAACCTTAGTCTGAAGATAGAGTAATAATGGAAGATGGAATCAGTAGGAAACCAAGTCCTTATGCATGATTTGGTGGCTAGTTGCACCTCTTCACCCTAGATTTCTTCATGATTCACCATAGGCATCCATCATCAACCCTTTGCAATGTTGGATCCTGACAAGATTAGTGAGTTTCAAGACCTACATTCTAAAACATCAGGGATGTAAGTGTGTTGTGTGGGCGTCCCTAGAAGAAACGCCTCCACCGACGCTCAAAAAAATCACCAAGTGTGATGCAAGCAGTGGTATTAGGTGGAATTAAGCCTTTGATTTGGTTTTCTAAAGTGGATAAAGGAAAAAATGGGATTTGCACATGGGGTGAAAATTTGCTCTTATATAGGTAATTAACAAGAAAATAAGATGTTGCCTATAAATACACATGTTAATTCATTTTACAAAATATTTTATCACTTTTATCATCTCATTATCATTCTTCAAGAGCAAAAATCATTTTACATCAAGTTTCATTAGTAAAACATTCTAGCAAAACACTTTACACTTCAAAGCAGCAACATCAATACTCCATCACATCAGTAGAGCAAGTTTGGGACCACACCATTGCAACAAAGGATTGAGTTCCTCTCATTTTCTCCCCCAAGTAGCCTTGAGTGCTCTTGGTGGAGGTGGTAAGACTCCCTCTCCTCTCCTCTATCATTTGGTTGAGTAGAATAGTACTATTTTTGTAGTGCTTGTGTTTTTGTTACTTCTTTATCTATCTGGTTGTCTGTGGAGTTGGGAACACCAAAATGAGGTATGACTAAGGCAGACCCCTCTACAACCACCCAACAATTTATATCTCCCTCTTGTGTGTAGGTATTGAAGACACTCACAAGTTGGAAGCTTCATCACTCACATGGTTGTGAGTATTTCTTTCCTTTCTTCTCCTTGCCTTTGTCATTTCTACTTCCTTATCTTAGTTCTACCACTTTTTGCTATTTTACTTACTATATTCTGTGGTTTTTAGCATTCAGAGTAGAAGTGGCTATTTATGCATTTTTTATGATAAACTCACTCTCTAGTCTATATGAGACACTAGCACACCTCTAAGATGCTAGTGTGTCATGTTGTCATTCGTATTTTGCATTTACATCCTCTAGCTAAGAGCTTATCAGTCTATCCAAAAAACCTCTATGACCTACTCTTTTGGAATCTAAAACTTTCATGTTGTTCCATTAAGGTGATATAGGGCAGTTCGTCCCATGAGGATCTCTGAATGAAGAGAACTCATGAGTAGTGAATCCCCCTATATCACATTTTGGTGAACTTGATGTTAAGAATAGTGTTCTTCAAAAATCTAGGAATTTATTTACCCCTACTTCGTGGGGTCATAACTTTTGACTCAGTGCTCAAAATTCAGAACTACTTGCATTGTTGGAAAGGTCTCAGAGAGAACTAGTTCAATCCCTAAAATACTAGTGCCTTTGGCGGTTGAATTTTAGGGACCGATGCAAGTTTCAACCTCAAATTCCATTCCAGAGACCTCTGAAAATGCAATTTACTACAACATAGAAAATACTGAAAAAAATTATAATGGATTTAATATCTTCTTTTATTAGTTATGTTTCTAATTTTGTTCAAAATGTTAATGATGTTCAATTTGATGCATGTGATAGTGAATTGGCTTTGCCCATATCACTTGGTATCTTTGATCCTTCTCATGAGATTCCTCTTTCTTCAAAGGAAATCTTATTGCAATAAGACAAAATCATTGATACCTTTCTTAACGTGACTCTACCTTCTCTTCATTCCAATGCACTCTCTTCTAGAGATGATGCATTTTTTAATGTTGAAGCTCCTTCTCCTTCCAATGCACTCTCTTCTAAAGACATTGAATTTGTGAATGATGAATCTCATCGTTGTTCTAATACACTCTCTTCTGGAGATGATGCATTAGTGCATGATGAACCTCATTCCACATCTGATTCTCCATGGATCGATGTTGAGAACATTACTTCAAATAACTATTCCACATTTGATCCTGTTTGGATTGATGTTGAGAATATGTATTCAATTAATTGTTCTACTAGCTACATGATGATTCAATAAATGTGACCTATGTCTCTGCCGCCCCTCAAAGGCCTAAGAGACTAATTATTTACGTGACTTCGGCTAGTCCCTCTTCTAATAGGGTTTGTTCTATTGATGATGTTTCATCTAATGGTGGTTCTCCTAATATTTATAAGGCTCCCTCTTATAGAGCGGTAGCCTACACTTATGAGAATAAAATGAATAAACAACCAAGTCTTCCTTTAGCTCCTAAACCTACAGCTAAAGTACCTAGTGATTACAATCTTGTCAAGAAACCTCAGGTTACTCCAGATAAGATCTCACTGTGCAACTTGCTTCAATTTTCTCTAGTTTATCAAGGTATGCTTCAAGAATTCTTGCAAAAGACCCTCTTGCCTTATTTTGCTAGGCTAACAGATACTAATGTGTTGATGGTGCATATTCATGCGGATAAGCCAAATATTACGTTCTATCTGCAAGAACTCTTTCCTCTAGATGTATAGAAGCAAGTGGACCCTCTAATGATTATAGTCAACATTAATAGGATTGGCATTAGATGTACTCTCATTGATGTTGGTTCGGTGCTCAATGTGTGTAGTGTTAATCTATTATGTAAGATTAATATTGACCCATCCTCTCTTAATACTTCTTTTGTTGTCCTTCATGGGTTCAATAATGTTGGTTGACAATCCCTAGGCACGATAGTCTTTCCTTTGAGGTTGGGACCCGTTACTGTTCCTACCCTTGTATATGTTATGGAAAAAAAGTTAGCGTGTAACCTTCTTCTTGGTAGACCATGGATTCACGCTATGGGTGTAGTCCCGTCTACCTTGTATAAATCTATTAATTTTATCTATAATAATAGGGTATTCACTGTTAAAGCTAACCTTGAGGCTATGTACTTATGTGAGATGGTAGTTTTCAGTCATGCTTTGGTTGTGCCTACTCTTATTCCTTCAATTCCTTCCATTGTGTCGATGTTTACTCCAGCAGTACCTCCTATAAAGGATACTCTTGAGATAATGTCCCTAAGGAAGATCCCTCTAAAACAAGGATCCCTAAGTATGCTCCTTCTACCTCTTTTCAAAGGAATGCATGTCTTGGTGGTGATTGGGGTCCTCTAGAATTTATAGAACCCTTCATTGGAGAATATAAAGTTGACCCATCCACTTAGACCTTCTGACAACATCATCCACACCCACTATCAAAGATTATTATTCTTTTGTTTCATGGGGTGGTGTGAGTAATAATTGTAATGTCCTTAGTGTTGATCCTCCTTCTAAGGAAGAGGATTACACTTCAACTAAAGAGGATAGTGAACATTGGAAATCCTATTGATAATAACGATAGTGATCCCATAGAGGAGTGTGATTTGTGTTGTTGGGACAATTCTCTTTATGAGGATCCTCCTTTTCAAGACTTGAAAACACGTTATGGCCCTGACTTTAAGGTTGTCTCTAAATGTGGCTATGAGGGTAAAGGTTCTGGGCACAACAAGCAAGGCATTCAGGTCCCTATAGAATTTGTGCCTTGTAAGTGTAATTTGGGGCTTGGTTGCCTAAATGAATAATCTAAAAGGGAACCACAATTGAATAGTGACATGAATTCCACTCAACCATGTTCTCATGGATTGATTTATCCTCCTTTGTCTTCTATCTTCGTACCTTGTTCTTGTGAGAAGTAAAACCTTTCTCCACAAGAGAAAGGGTTGCTTCCTACTCCCCATTCTATATCTAAGAAAGAGTGTATCTTGTTGTGGCTTCTAAAATATTGCTTGATTACTTTTCCTTCTCCTACACACAAGAAAGTTTGTAACCATCAAGATTCTTTTTGTGCATACCATCAAGTGCTTGGGAATTCCACTAGCGAATGTAAAGCTTTGAAGGAAAAAATTCAACAACTTCATGATTCACCTATGCCATCAAACTCCTATTTTATTAATTCACTTTCCTTTACTTTGGATGACAAGCGATATCGAGGTTTACCTCTATCCTATTCTAAGCATTTTGTATGGTTCTCCTCCCCTATACATTGGGGGCAGTGATAAATTATTTCGGAGATGTGTGTCCTTCTTAAGGACCCCTCTCTTTGCTATGTCTTTTAAATGAAGCATCCCATGAGTGGACCCCTCTCCTTTTGAAGGGTTCCCTAGGGATCTCTTTGAAAACATTTATTTCAAATGAATTCTTTCATGTCTAGCTTGGGGGCAGCCTGACTAGACCTCGCCTTTCAAATAGTGCTTCCCTTGAGCGGATCCCTCTTTTTTCATGTTGGGTTCCTGAGGGAGCCCTTTGAATTTTTTATGTTCTGCATGACCAGCCACTTTTTACATGTGTCCTATCTACGGGTAGACGTATCGACACTTTAGACATGTTCTATATATGGGTAGATGTGTCGCTGCTTTTAGATGCATCCAATCTATGGGTAGACATATTGACGCTTCAAAAATGTTCTATCCACGGGTAGATGTGTCACCACTTTTTTATGCATCCTATTTGTGGGTAGACATATCAATGCTTTTTTAGATACATCCTATCTATGGTTAGACGTATCGATGCTTTTTTAGATACATCCTATCTGCAGGTAGATGTATCAATGCTTTAGACATGATCTATCTAAGGGTAGACATGTCACCACTTTTAGATGCATCCTATTTGTGGGTAGACATATCGATGCTTGTTTAGATGCATCCTATCTGCGGGTAGACGTATTGACGCTTTAGACATGATCTATCTACGAGTAGACATGTCACTACTTTTTGACTCTGCGAAGTCCACTTTTTGGACTTCTTCCATGTGAGAGATTTTGGGGGACGCCTCCTTGCAGGTCTGCGGGTTTGTAAGGAACTTTTTGGTGATACAGGTTTCATCCTCAAGTAGGGTTTTCTTTTGTCACCTCTTTTGTGATATGGGTTCTCCTCCTCAAGTGAGGTTTTCTTTTATCACACATTTATTTTGTGGTGCAAGTTCTACTCCTGAGCAGGTTTTTGCTTTCACCATGTGCTTTTTAGTGATACGGGTTCTCCTCCTCAAGTGAGGTTTTCTTTTATCACCTTCTTTGTGGTGCGGGTTCTACTCCTGAGCGATTTTTTCTTTCATCATGTGCTTTGTTCATCTCTCTCTTATCTCTTGTATATACTAGATTGAAGATCTACATCTTCTTCATCTTGAGTATATGCTCTTTCTTCAAGTTCATATTTTTTGTAGAACTATAAAGTTCTCTTTTGACCTTGCACTCTTAGGTTCACTAGATCATGGTCTACTTCCTTGATCATTCAACTATACATTTCTAACCCTACTCTTTCTTGATCTACTTTATTGATCACTCATCAATGTTAGTGCTCACTAAAGTGGGGGAAAAATGTATAAGAGTGAATTTTCACCCCATGTGAAAATCCCTTTTTTGCTTTTATCCACTTTAGAAAACCAAGTCGAAGGCTTAATTCCACCTAAGGCCGCTACTTGCATCACACTTGGCACCTATTTTGAGCATCAATGCAAATATTTCTTTTAGGGATTCCTACATGGTGCACAGAAATCTACGCAACGCGCTTACATCCCTAGAAAATTCCTACATCTAGAGCCTATAGAGGCATTACACTTCCCATTAGGAGTCAATTTTTAACACCCTCCTCGACTGACTGACCTGATCATGGTTGTTTTCTTCCTCATTCTGTCATATTTAGTCCTTAAACTTGCATTTGGGGGTTGGAAGATCTCTTCAGCACTTTTGGACTTCATCCATAAGCTTCACAATCCTCTTCCAAGCATTGAGCTCACTCTTGAAAGCTCTAAGCATTCTAGCAAAACACTTTACACTTCACAGCAGCAACATCAACACTCCATCACATTAGTAGAGAAATTTTGGGACCACACCATTGCAGTAGAGGCTTGAGTTCCTCTCATTTTCTCCCCCAAGCAGCCTTGAGTGCTCTTAGTGGAGGTGGTAAGCTTCCCTCTCCTCTCCTCTATCATTTGGTTGAGTAGCATAGTACTATTTTTGTAGTGCTTGTGTTTTTGTTACTTCTTTATCTATTTGGTTGTTCGTGGAGGTGGGAACACCAAAACAATTTCTCACTCCCTCGTGTGTGTAGGTATTGAAGACACTCACGAGTTGGAAGTTTCATCACTCACACATTTGTGAGTATTTCTTTCCTTTCTTCTCCTTGCCTTTGTCATTTCTACTTCCTTATCTTAGTTCTATCACTTTCTGCTATTTTACTATATTATGTGGTTTTTAGTATTCGAAGTAGAAGTGGTTATTTATGTGTTTTCTATGATAAACTCACTCTTTGGTCCATATGAGATGCCAACATGTCACACTGTCATCCGTATTCTGCACTTACGTCCTCTGGTCGAGAGCTTTTCAGTATGTCTAGAAACCTCTGTGACCTTCTTTTTCATAATCTAAAAATTTTGCACTATTCCATTGAGGTGATATAGGGAAGTTCACCCTGTGAGGATCTTTGAATGAAGAGAACTCATGAGTAGCGAATCCCCCTATATCACAAGAACTAAGAGGCTGACATTCATTGGAAATTAAAGTTAAATTGATTAAATTCCCACTTAATTTTTATATTTCCCTCAAAGGAGACTCATTCACCACCCTTGGAGAATGGTTCCCACCAAAGGGGACTTGTTCACCCAAGGTGGTGAATGAGTCCCACTACTACTATTTGAAGGTGGGTTGTCAAGGTATGATGTTATTAAATGTTGTTTGTTGGGTTTTTATGTGATTTCACATGTGAAATGAGCCTCTAGATCAAAATTAATAGGTCTAAGGGGCCTATAAATGTTGTTTTGAAGGTGAAATGATGTGAAGGGACTCAAAAGTGGGTCTAATTATGCATGAAATTGTCTCTTTTCTCAAGAGGGTCCAATTTTCTATGGCACACTGTAATGGTATTATTTTTGTGACTGAAACTCTCTCTAACATTGTCATCATCATCAAGCACTGGAGTAACACCATCTATAATTTAATGAGATTAATTTAGATATTTTTTAAAAATATATAATAATCATTTAATATATAAATATTTAACTTAAATTTCAAATGATCCTTACCAAAAACTTGTTCTTCCTCATTTATTTTGTTTCTATTTAGAATATCTAAAATCTTTAACACATCTTTGCATGTGTTTCCCTTCGTTGCCCACTAACAATCACATATGTGCAAATATGGTTCAAATTTTTGAACAAGATACCATTTTGTTGGAATTGTTTGGCTTCTTATTTGGTATGTGTTAGGGAGGAGATCATATGGATAACAATTTGCATCTGGTATTTTTTTGACCTCTCTAATACAGTTGTGTAATTTATCATTTTTTTTAAGTTTGTGAAAAACCCAGATAATTGAAAATATATTTTATTTTTATAGAATGGCTCTAACCTATGAAGAATTGTATGGATAATCCAATCCATTCTCCTTGTGCACCTCTTAGAACAATCACTTAAATAGTGACTCTTGATGTGGCAGTGGTACGACTCTATGGAAGAATTGGTTTATTGATTTGCATGAGGGAAACTTCTATAGTTTTTTTCCCACATTGCTATACAAACCCATGAAATGATGTCTTAGTATAAATAAAAAACAAGTTAAACAATGTAAATGCATGAAAAACCATAATGAATAATTCAATGAGCTTACCAATATATGAGTTTCATCATGACACTAAGTTTTTTTAAAGTAATCGATAAATTTCTTCTCCTCTTTGAATTCCTCCATGAAATTTGTTATTAGATGAGTAGTGATGTCTTCATTATCACTCATTGCATACATCATCTCACCCAATCTATCGAACATATTAGCCAACATCCTTATTACTAACATACCTATATTGTAAAACATAATATCAAGCTATAAAATTCAAACATGTAATGTTCAGCTATTCCATGTATTTTAATCAAAGATTGACTTACTTGTATACATTCTTCAACCATTCCCTATGTACATGCCAAATACAAAAAAGTACCCAGAAATCAAAGGATAATCTACAAGTTACAAGGATAAGTGTAATGTTTAGCTTTTTATAGACTAAATATTAAGCATTTACAATGAGTTAAATTTAGTTTAAATAATTTAGATTAAGACCAATTAAAAATAGATTGCTTCAATCTTGGCACTAGCATCATCTATCATAAATGAATTGACATTCAAATCTTCTTTAAATTTTTTCCCTCTTTTATAAACTTTTGTCAACCATTCATTTATATCCTCGAGTTTATTTCTTGAGGATATGGCCCATGCAATAGGTATACCAGCCTCTTGTTCATCAAATACAAGCAAGGTATATAAGTTATACTACAAATGAATAAACCATAAATTATTATGTTTTTAATAGAGAAAATTAATAATTTCATTAAGATCCATAAATACAATTAACATTGTTTTACTTACACCATATTTATTCGTTGAGAATGTGGAATCCATAGCAATAATTGCATTATGTGAATGTTTCATCATCATCTCTCACATCCATGGTGTTTGGATGCCTATGATAAATGAAACATTTTCCAAATTGTTTGGTCTTTTACAATACAAGTTATCTTTCTCCTCTACATGCCACATGCTTACACTTTTTGCATCATCTTCATTATTTTGGGATCGAAGTGAGTGTACTCTATTCCATGCATTCAAAACATATTTCCTCAAAAAATATGTGTCCCTCTTATTCATCAACTAAGTCAAACTAGGGTCTAAATAGTGTTGTTCACATATTGTATCAATTCCCACCCCCATTAGCAATAAGGATTCAATATACTATTTACATTCATTTGACAACCTTGGTGCAACGCTACTCCTTGGATCACCAGAAGGGTCATCTTCTCCATGAAAATTTCACCTTTAGCATCACAATAACTGAAATAATTATATGTAATAACCGCAACATCTGGTCTATCATGCATAACCCTAACAAGAAAGGGGGTTCAACAACCCCTCTTTTGGATAAACCTTTGTTTCCTTTTCTTGTTTTTAGAGTTATTTTCAAAGTTTCTTGTAGAGTTGTTTTCAAAGTTATTTATGTTGTCATCAGGGCCAAAAGCACACCAATAACTATTTTCACATGTACAAAATATATATATTAATTGATATAACAAATATAAAATATAAGTTTTGACATGCTTCATGATTATATTAAATCTAAGAAAACCTTGAGTACATCTTCATTGTCTAGTCAGTAGGTTGTATCAAGTCGGTCTTTCTATTCACTTTGCATACAAATGTTGTCTCTATACTATACAATAAACCTTCTCCTTTGACAAAGTGAGGGAGTATTTCAAGAGGGATTGCAACATATATGTCTATTTCACTATTGCCATCTCCAATAGGTGTCCATTCAAGGTCAACACTTGAGAAAAGATTTCCCCGGTTGGGAATATCTTGCACATCTAGAGAAATGAGTGATTCCCATTTATTCCGCCTACCCATTCTAAATAATACTAAGATGGTTAGCGGACCTCTATCTTGTTCAAATATGAATTTAAAAAATTAAATCCTCTACCACGAAGTCAAGAATATAAACAAACATGGGAATATTATCATCTTAAAATTCAGTTGAACCCCAATGAATTTACAATTTATATGATCATTTCTCTAAAAAACCTTCTACCACAAAGTCAATTTACAAATAAGATCATATCTAGGACAATGTTCTAATTTGGGATGATGTTTAGATTTTACAAATTATAGGTTGGAATTGAACATTTTTTTGGTTGGGGAAAACATTCCTTTGATTTGGGTAACTTTGATTTTGCATGGTGTTACTTTGATTTGGATCAATACATTGAGTTGTCAACACATTATTTGTATTTTGAACAACATTTTTTTTATTCACAAATGTATTCATCCCATAGTTCACCAAGTGGGGATTTGATATAAGTGGCCACATGTGGGTATGATATATTTTATTCATATTTGGCATGTATGGATTTGATGGGATAAATTTTTTTTTAAGACTCATGTATTGAGCATTTGGTTGATAGATTTGTAGGTTTTGGCTTTGATTTAAATCTATCATAGGGAAAGGTGTTCCAAAATTTAGATTGGGCATACTCATATTTGTTGTATCATTGAGGTTTGTAGGATATAATGATCCCATGTGTGAATTGTATAAATGTGACTTTTTATAATCGATTGGTATCATAAGGCTTTGATAGTTTGGTTAATTTAGATCACTCATTATGTATGGATCATGTTTATATTCCATGTTTTTCTTGTGTTTTGACCTTGTTGACCTCTAAGGAATTTTGGACCAATGATGAGATGAAATATGAAAGGGTGAGTGATATGGGTGTTTGAACTTGTTCAAAGGATGCTACTTTAACTAAATGTGTGAGAAAGGATATGTTCCCACATACCTAACTAATCAAGTTGATTTTGATTTGGTTTAAGATGATTCACCCAAGTCTAGAATATTGATTTTTTTTCAAAGCTATAAGAAGTTGTTTGTGGAATGGATTTTGAGAGATGTTTTGGGATGGATGAAGTGTTTGTTTTGATCCTAAGTGAACCTAAAGGGGAATTTTTTACAAGACCAAGGAATTGAAGAACATGTTTTACCCTATGAGTAACTCAAACCAAAAGACCAATGTTTTTGCATGGAAGATCATAAGACCAAGGATAACAAACTCATGTGTGGGGTTAAATTTGATTTAATCTTGATTAATGAATTGATTAAATTATCACATTCACTTGTCTTGCTTAAGTTTCAGACTAAATTTCTACACTTTGAACATCTTCCATCCCATGTGGAAATTAAGAGGTAAAGTTATAGTTTCCCTAGGTTGACTTTGAAGAGAGTGTTCAAATTGAGATATGAGTCCAAGTATTTAGAAGCCTATAAAGATGAGATCTTTAGGGAAATTTGATAATTGTTAAATTTTTGTTTCAATGTTTTGGAATGAATCAATGTGTTTTGAAACTGACTCACAAGTAGCACAATCCTAGCTCAATTGGTGCATTTTTCTTGGTGGTCATTCCTCATGCTCTTCGTAGTAGAAGAGATGATTTTGCATGCAATTGAGGGGAAGGTGTAAAATTATGTTAAGAATGAAACTCTTAACCCATACATCTTAGCCAAAATTGTACATGGCAAGTAACTTCTTGGAAGCCAAGTTCCAATGCACCACTTTGATAAACTCGTTGGATGGAAAAGTTGGCTATTACAAACAAAGGCTTTTAATGAAAACAAATCATGAACACCTGTCATTTCACTACCATCTATTGCCCACTTAAGGCTCTTCAACCATTCCCTTCCAATTAAGGAGATGGATTAGGTGCAGCACGTTGACGCCTCAGGATTGAAGGTACATTCTCATGATTTCCCAACCTTTTATATAGCCTGCTAGTAAATGAGCTTCAAGAACTTTCCTATGAGTTTCCTATTGCAAGGTGTCTTATAGTAATCCCTCCCTTAAGGGTGACTCAAAGCAATAAAATACACTTTTGAGTGTTTCTCTTCACCCAAGATTGCATGAAGTGCAAGGGGAGAAGATACACACTTAAAGTGTATCAAAGGCAAGATCACTCACTCAAAACACTTGTTCATTTTAAGCACCAAACTTGAGTGTGAGTTTGTCTTATTCAATTTTAGCCCAGTATAGCAATGATTAATGAGTTTGTAGGTTCAATTTTTAATCCAACTTTGAAAGCAAGATTGCAATGGTTAATTTTAGAGCCCAATTGAAAACTATTAGTCCTAAAAGATAATGTATCACAAGAATATCATTAGTACCCTTCTATCTATATATGTCCATGATTTAAACTACACGATTTGTTCCCAAAACATAATTTTTACATTAACATGGTGTCTTAATAATATACCTACTTGTACCCTTAACATAACAATGACATCAATGATACAAAGCAAACAGAGCAAATTATTTTATATGATGGCTTCAGTTCCATTGGCACAACACATTATTACTTGGATAAAATTGTGAAATTTATTTATACATTAACACTCATAAGCCTAGGATTGTAAAGGAAGCTATTGGTATAAATGATGTAGATTCTTGGAAAGAGGCTATGGATGAAGAAATGACAACATTAATAAACAAAATAACACATGGGAGATTTATTATATTTTCCAAATGGACATAAAATTGTTGGTTATGAACATGAGTTAATTCCATAATTTGTGGAGTGATGAGGAGAGGTGACAACCAACTTGCAAAATGGATGGACATACTAGGTAGCCAACTCATTGGATTGGTGGGTTGATAATTATTTTATTTTTAAAATAATTTGTGATCTTGAGTTAGCCAAATTGATTGCGTGTTTAACTATTTTGATTGGATAGTTAAGCATGAGGTGTAATTTAGGATTTAAATTAATTTAATTGTTGATAATTTAGACATAAATTTGAATTAGCATAACTAAAAAATAAATATTATTTAATGAGTTAAATTGTGATAAAGTAATAAATATTAAGATAATAATTATTATAATGGACTACAAGGTGATAAGTGTACTAAATGTTAACATGAGATGATATTACAAAAATAATGTACATGTGATTTCAATGTC
>VDFB02388396.1:0-13752 GCA_007258455.2 Sequoia sempervirens | reverse complement strand
TGCCATCAAATCCCCTAAGGTTGTGAGACTGTGTTACTTAAACCAAACACGGAACATGAATTAAATCATACCATATAATTACTTAACAAATAAAGTTCACATACATTCGATTCATAAGAATTTACATCCAAGAATATGAGATACCACTTGCTTCCAATAATATAATTTACAACATGATTACAACACTCATTCCCCGAATGAGGTAAATCCAATAAGTATGATAACATATTACAAATTCCACCTCGATAACAATGAGGGGTAATAAAATACAATAAGTACTGAGAGAACTAGGCATGAGAAGAAATTGATTCCCACAAGCTCTCCAACTGGAAATCATAATCGCATGAACAAGAAGAAGAACCAACAGATTTAGATACACGTGCCACTCGACCACGTGGAATCCAAAAGGTTCCACTCCCTCCGTGCTAGGAGATAGTAACAAGGAATTCCTAAACAAGACCATCTACCACTAGACACAGGCCATACAAAACTAATACGAAATAAATACAAGACCTCATCACATGTTTGAATGGTCATACACACAACTCTGCTACAAACTCTCATACCACTGACATAGGTTACATTGCTTCCAGATATATAACAGATCGAGAGTCACATATGCCAAGTACAAACTATTGACTTAGGAAGAGTGTCATTGCATAGCTCGTCAAGGGATATCCTCTAGGAATCTTCCTAGGCTCCGGCCTCCGCCTTGGGTTATCCTGGTGGCCTCTACCAAAATCCTGACACCCATGCTCACACATGCGGAATCAAATACCTCTTGTGGAGACGAGATAGATGATCTTTCCATTCCAGGCCTTCTCGTCTCATCCCAAGTCTAAAACAAGCCCTTGGGTCCATGAGTGAGGCATAATTAATTTTATTTAATATTTGATGCAACCTAAGCTTCTAAAAGTTTATTTAGTTATCACTGAATTAACCAACTTGCAAAGGGTTATCCCTGGCACCACTTTGTGCGTTGGCCCCCATTGCAAGCCACTCTCCTAAGACAACACACATGGTAATAACCACAACAGGTAACCAAATAAATACAACCTCTCTATTCAAGAAGGTAACAAACCAAGGAGACTCACTCCAAACACTGGAGGCAACAAGGTCACAAATCCACTCCAAACACTGGAGGAAATCACAATACCAAAAACCACTCCATCCAAAGGAGGCACACATTACATAACCCACTCCCATTCCCAAGGAGACACACACCATCCCCGTTCATGAAAATCGGGTGAAACAATTGGGTGTAACTATGCACATTTTCCACAACACATCAAATAAATGAACCCCTATCTGGAAGACTTTCAAAACATTCATTCTAATTCTACATCATCAAAGATGAACAATTACACACTGAAAACATTTTAGACAATTAAGTAAGCTAATGTTCGGATTTCCTAAATCCAGTCAAACATAGTTTTCATGACTTGCATTTATCCAATCAATAAACTCATTTCCTTTCATGACGTTGAAATATATATAACAACCATTCAATTACTCTAAATTTCACAATTAAATTCCCTAATCAAAATGTTTTAATACATAAAGTCATTTGGTTAAAATAATCAATCATTATCTCTACGATTTAACAGTTATTTTCATAATTGAGTTCTTTTAATAAATAAACTCATTCGGTTAAAATAAAGCATTTATTTATCTCTAAGTTACATGCACATATACTTAAATAAAACCACTTGATTAATGTGTAATTTGGAATAAATAATAACTCAATCAATTATGTCGCACAATAATTTGAGTGATAATTAACATTATTCACTCAAACTCATTAGTAGCTCAAAGCATGTTTGACAACTTATGGAGTTTACACCAATAATTATATTTCGTTTTCCCAATCACATATCTTACTAAAATCAACCTTTAAATAAAAGCATTTGATTATTTAAAATCTATCTTTTTAAAATACACCATTTGACTATTAAAATTCAACGTTCTAAATAAATTCTTGAATATAAAACCCACTTTTGCTTCTATTTCGTAACAAATCATCTTAAGATAGTCTATATTTAAATCTATCCCTTAAATTTCATTTGTCTCAATTATCCGTAATAATCAAAATCAAATTATAAATAAATCAAACTTTTAATAAGCAAAGTCATCTGATTGGAATAAATCAATCGTTATCTCTAAGTTTCACGGTTATATTCAAAGTCAAGATATTTTAATAACTAAACATTTAAATTAAATCACTTAATCTATATTTCAACATGGAATAAATAAATTAATTGAAATCAATATTCTAAATAAAACGTTTGATCAAACATCAATTTTCATTTCCTCAATACCAATGCGATAATCATTATAACACTCCTCTTTTAACTATTAAAATATCGTTTAAATTTATGCCTTTGAAATATTATTTTAACTCGGCTAACTAAAGTTTTCCATATTACAAATTAATTATTACAAAAATTGATTTCCTTCACTATGATAGTCACATAATCATCTCAAAATTTCTATTTAATACTGAACATTATTATAATATGTCAAATAAAATATTATTATTTGCATATAAATAAATTATTTAATATAAATTTAAACCACCCATTTAAAAATTCCATATAACATATTATTCTAACCTAAAATACATTATATATATATAATTAATTATATATAATATTAACTATTATATATAATATATATATATTATACTATATCTATAATATAATAAAAAAATAAAACTAAAACTAACCCTACCCTAAGTGGTTGCTGCGCAGCCTCCACCTGAGGGGCAGCCCACTGTGGTGGCTGCTCTGACCTCACCACGGGGACCTCCAACCCACGTGGTGGGCGCTGACCCCTCCCCATCCATGGGGGCCATTTGCCTGACCAACACCCCCATGGATGAGGGGGTGGGCAGTAGAGGCCGAGCCCACTCTGCTCACAAAAAATATATTTTTATTAACATGATTTCGTTAAAAACAAAAAAAAAACGAAAATCAAAACAAAACCCTGTTCTGGTAAAAACCAGAATGAAATTTCACACAACAAACTTTTTGAAAACCAAACTTCCTATTGCATAGATTTATATGTAAACTATAAATGGCTATTCCTAAGAATTTATCATTTCACAGCCCAAATTGGGAAAATTTTCCTGAGGAGAGATCAAGAAGAAAGATTTAAAGCAAAATAATAAGATGGATTTTTCTGGGATTTTTCCAAATTGACAAATAAGTTGAATCTTTTCATTTGAGTCCTAAGTTTTGTGTTGCTAGTTTTAAACGAATTTTCATGGGTTTAATTTGAATTCAAACAATGTTTCAAGGATTTTCACACACCCAAACAAGGATTTCCAAACAATCATTACAAAGATTTAAGCTATTTTCAAAATGAAACAAGCAAGATCAAAGAGGAACCTGATTTTTCTCCAAAGCTTGAAGCCTTCAACCATGGTGTTTTTCCAATTTCTCCATTGAATCCAACTCAAGCAAAATCTCCATCCTCTTCACAAATCCAAGCAAAAAACCATAGCCAAGAAAATTTTCTCCAAATTGAAAGATTGAAAATAAAGATGAGATTCCATTCTCAAAAATAGGGTTTTTCTCAAAAATAGGGTTTTTCCCAAATTGGTCAAAAACCCTAAAAATCCCACTCACCAAATATATTTTAAAAACATGTGGGGAATATTTCTAATTTTTAATTCAAAACCCTATGCATTTTCCAAATTTCTCATTAAAACAAAGTATTTCAAAGTTGCAAATAAATGATTTCCTCAACAATTTTTCAAAAGTGGAATTAAAACACATTAACATTTATTTATTTATTTTAAATTTATCTGTAATTATTCAACCAAGATTTTTACCTTTATTTTAATCAAATCTCAAATATCCAATATAACTTCCATTTTCAATTTCAATTTGAAACTAATATATGATAACGCTAAGACAACTATTTTAATTAATATTTCACCATTGATTTAATTAACCATTAAACTCAATTTAATTTTGTTAATTAAATCAAATCAATCAATAACCCAATAATTATTTTATTAATTAAATCAAATAAATCAATAAAATAAATCGTATTTCAACTTTGCAACTAAATATATTTAATCATCAATTAAACTACACCTAACTTTAAATAAACTTTAAACTTTGAAATTAAATAAATACTCAAGGGAAAATTGGCCAAATTAAAACAACTAACCCCTACGACAACCCGACAACACGCTATGACTAGGGTGACGACTCAGCACGAAAAACCTAGCTAATATCTCCTAATTGATTACTGTTGGTCAATGGACACGCTCAAACCTGTGAACCAGGTGGAGTCGATGTCATGCACCTGTCAACCTGCAACAAAGGGTACATCAAACATGCATATATATATAATATGATCAAACACACCGTGAAGAGGAAATCTCAGAATCGTTGGGCACTTGCAAGCGAGTGATACAATCCCATCCCCTTCACCAATACACAATTACTAACTGACAATTCTAACATCAATGATATGATCACAAGCATAAAACATCATTAAATTAGTTATTTGCTAAATTAATCCAAAACATGCCATAAATGTAGCATCAGAGTAAAATAATCATCACATCAAAATATATCATTCACATCGTTTAACAGATAGCAGTCAAAAGCAACCAAGTTCCAAAGTCAAAGCATAATCAAACACAACCATTACAAAGAAAACACTACCGATCAAAGAGCCAAAACAGAGGGGTGTTACATCGATAATGATAACTCTTGGTGTATTTTACATATATTAACATTTAATATATGTATGCTCTAGTAATTTATTAGTTTAAACTAGAATCCATAGAGTTAAAATTTTATTGCATGTAGTTTCTTACATACATTTTGACTCCCATTTCTCTATAAAATTACATGATTATGAAATATTTGTTATCTCTTCAATGCAAGCTATTCCGTTGATTACTAATTTTTTGAGGATTAATCTTATATTGCAATGTCTGGAAGGAAAACAATTTTTTTTTTAAAAAAATTGACCGACATTTTTTTTTTTGTTTTATTTATATATTAAATAGATCTTACATTAGGTTTTTTTAATTAAATGTAATAATGTTAAAAGCCACAACTACTTAAGGGAAACATAGGCCATGACCTTTGCAAATAGGTCATAGGCCCCTCTGTGAGGAGCTACAACTACTTAAGGGAAGTTGTAGCATTTGAAAGTGTTTGAGGTGTTATTGTTATAGTAATATAGAACTTGAGAAAAATACAAAAGAAAAGTAAAATCCATATTAATGATGCTGGAATATATCAAAATCAATTAAAAGCATATTAAGATGAATGAAAAAAGTACCTCTAAGCCGAAAAGAACTCCAAGTTCCCATGCCATTTTAAAAGGTAATTCTTTGACCAATTTTGTGTTCATGTTCATTATTAATCGATGCCCACATAGTAAATATATTTAAAGAAAAACAGAAAGTAAAAAAACATAATGAAAGACATAATGAATATGTCTCCATTGTTTTGCTTGGATGGCTATAAAGTGACTAAAATATCCTAGAGATAATAATTAGTATTACAATGGAAACATCTTATTGGAGCATCATTTGTTCCTTTTATTTGTGTTAAGTTTGGTAAAATTATAAGAATCATAATTTTTGGTAAAGTTCACATATTCATAGTGCCATGCATGATGACACACCAAAACATACTCAAGTAGTCATTGATAAATGTTTATTTGAAAATAAAGCCATGTTTTAATGCCATAGCAAGGCTAAGACATTTAGTCAAAAAATTCAAATACAAGCCCTTAACAAACTTGGAGCTCCTAATAAAAATGATAAGTATAAAATCATCTGACTAATACACATTGACATTTCTTCGCTGCACTCCCTAGTCTCTTCCCTCAAGCATTACAAAGAAAATGCAACTTATAGAGGCCTCAGATTGTCCTAGTCAAGATGAACAACCCTGATCACATCATTGGCCTTCTCATTCAAAAAAAATTCAAACACCATATCTGTAGAAGTTGAGAAAGCCAACCTCATAGACCCCGAAGATCACTTGCATGCAAATAACCTGTCACAGAAAGAAGATATGGAGACAAACAAGCAAGGGTGCTCTGAAAGCTAAAAAATGTATTCATCCGAGAGAGAGATAAATTACAATGATGAATCCTTATAAAAGGATATTGTGCAACCCTAAAAGAAACCCTAATAGGTAGACATTTAATAATTAATATAATTATTAAATGTCACAAAATGCAAACTAAAGTGAAATCTTAAGAGAGGAATAAAGGTAATTTAATCAACATGATTAAATTAAAACCTTTACTCTAACACCCCTTAAGATGAGCAAAAGTGCAGTTACAAACATGTGCAAGAAAGCAAAGGTAACTACAATGCAAGAAAGTAAACTTGGGTCCCGGCAACAAGGCCTGATCAGGTACCCAATTACAACCAAATCTCTGTAAAGTGGAGAAATAGAGAAAACCTCATGGGAAAAACTCTACTCAAAAGAGATGAAAGAAATAAATGCACTAATAGCAGAAGGATAGGAGGGTGGATATAAGACCCCCATAGACAACTTCTATCATATAAGTACATGTACAATGGTCTCCATAGGAGAAAAAGAAAGAGACTAGAAGGCCCCCCACAATGAAGAAACTCCTGTCACACATATGGATGCCTGAGGTAGAATCCAGAAAGAGATCCTGAAGCGGCATATAATATTCCTCCCCTTGGGAAGAAATGGATCCAAAGGACGAAGATGAAGAAACCCTGTGAAGAGAGAAGAACCAAAATGTCTCAAGATGTGTGCCATGATAGGATGTTGAAGAATCTCTCTGTCTGAACTGAAACAAAAGATGTCAAATCCAAACTGAACTGAAGACTCAAAAACTACAACCTCTGAATGCACAGATGATGGTGGGCTAATAGCTGGAATATGGCTGTCAACAAAGAGGAGCTGAAAATCCTCAAAGTAATCCTCCAGATCTGCAATATAGGACTCTACAAACAAAGACGAAATGCCTGCAAGATAAGAATCCCAAGTAGCCATGTCTGAAAGATGTATGATGTCCTGCTTAGCTGAATCAATAGGAGCCAAAGAAGAGGCAATATCAAACTGATCAAGAACAACAGGAGAAGATGCTAATACAAGTATAATCTCAGTCTGAAGAGTAGGAACTATGAGACAATCCTCTGATTCATCAGAATATGTAAGGGTGTCTAAATACTGAAGTTCCTTTAAAGTATCATGATCAAAGGGTGTGTTCTCTCTCCAACCAATGGGTACAAGACAATCTGAAGCAGGATCCTCTGGGAATGGAGAAAGACTGGGGTCTCCATAGATCTCCCAAAGACGTGTCCAAAGTGAGTGAGGACAATCAATGCCCGATATAGCCCACACAGTGTCAGAATCAACACTAGACAAAATAACTCCTACTATGTGATTTCTAATGATATCCCAAGCTAGTTTTCCCTCTGAAGTTGCTGGTTCAGGTATGAGATCATACAAATAAGGAAAAATATTAAGCCACCTACAATGTGTAAGTATACCCTTTGCCCATGACTCATAATTACCCCGTTCCAGAAAAACAACTGAAGGGTGAGTAGAAAAACCCATGATAACTCTTCAAATTAAAAATCTAAGACTAACTGACCTCAATACTGATAAACCAGATCAAATAAAGCCATCCCACGCAAACAAATCATTTCCAAGTGCCAAAATGTCCAAGTAATTGATAGATGTGTGAAAACACAAAAAACTGAATTAAAAGTACCTGGGGAAGATTCTAGAAAACTAAATGACAGATCTGGAAAGAGCATAGAAACCCCTTTTCCAATGCCTGATGGATTTATGAGAAAAAGCGAAGTCAGGTATGCAAAAGTTATGGCTCTAGGAGTGCAAAATATTGTTTTGGCCGTTGACTAAGAAAACATACATCAAAATGGAAAAAAACTGAAAAGTACACACGTACCATCGAGATCGAAGCGCCCGAGAATCAACTTTCTAACGGTATCTACGTTTGAAAAAATAGAGATCATACGTATTTTATACCCAATTTATTGAAAGCTCTAAAAATGCACAAGAAGGTCCTCGAGCCCTCGGGGGCTAAAATAGACCCTTGATCAAAGCTAGGCACCGGGGGCTCGTACGTCGAATCCGGTAGAGCTTCGGCCCGAGCTGGATCGAGCTTCGAGCAGCGGGCGGCGTTAAGCGTGAAGAAGAGCTGTGATTAGGCCGGCGGCCCCGGTCAACAGGCGACAAAAGGTGAGGCCGGCGGTGACGAGGCGGCCGAGAACCAGTGGTGTAAAAACAAGAGGCGACAACAGCGGGGTTTTCTTAGATGGCGGTCAGCGGAGAGAAACTTTCCCACAGGCGGTCGCGTAAAGGTGGTTACCCGGCGGCAGTGGAGAAAGGCCCGTGGGCAGCTCGCTCCTGCATATGAAGCGCCCGCCTGGTCTGCCCACAATTTTGATTTTAGTGAGAATTTTTCACCTTGAAAGTGATAGCAGCAGGGGCCGTCACGACCTTTGAGGCAAAAGTTTTTGCCCCTCCTAGATCAAAAGCTATGCCCAAATAGGTCAAACCATATATGAAATATGGGTTTTGGCGGCTTTGAATCAGCAAGGTAGTCAGTTTGAGACCCCAAAATGCACCCAAAATGGAGTTACCGGATCTAAAAAAAAAATCAACGAGAGAAAACCTAAAAAGCGGATCCAACCCCTCAAGCTCCAAAATCTTCAAAAACGAGGAAGCGATGGAGGATGCGGAACTCGATACCATGTAGAAGTTGAGAAAGCCAACCTCACAGACCCCAAAGATCACCTGCATGCAAATAACCTGTCATAGAAAGAAGAGATGGAGACAAACAAGCAAGGGTGCTCTGAAAGCTGAAAAATGTATTCATCCGAGAGAGAGATAAATTACAATGATGAATCCTTATAAAAGGATATTGTGCAACCCTAAAAGAAACCCTAATAGGTAGACATTTAATAATTAATATAATTATTAAATGTCACAAAATGCAAACTAAAGTGAAATCTTAAGAGAGGAATAAAGGTAATTTAATCAACATGATTAAATTAAAACCTTTACTCTAACAATATCTTAAAAAGACACAAAGCTAGTCCTAAACACAAAGAAAATAAATGGTATAACATCATCTAAAATGGTTAAAATCCATAATGTAGCACATAATTAATTGTTTGACACAATTTCTTCCAATGATGAAAGCATAGACAAGGCACATAAACTATTTGACACAAAGTTTTTCCAAAGATGAAAGCTTATGGTTGTGCTTTTCTTTGTATGTCATCGCCAAAATTGGCCTCTCTTCTACACACCTCTAAACCTGCACCCATAAACCATTATATAATTAACTTATTACTAAAAAATAATAAACTATATTTAAAAAAATCTATGGGAGTTTCAATCTTATGATATATTAGATTTTTGGAGTCTTTATCATGATATAATAAATAAAAGATTTTCTAGTAAATAATTGTGCGTTTTATTTTTATGTATATGATGAATCGTAGAATATAGTGGGAAACAAGATATAATTTATTACCTAATGCACATGATATTACATTGTAAATAATAGAATTCCCATTTGGCCATGGTGGAAAAGCACAACCATAGGCTTTCATCTTTTGAAAAACATTGTCAAATAATAGTACAATAGGAGTCGATGGCCATGGTGCATCGGTAAACATTAACGAACATATATAATTCATACCTTTATCAAATCCTTCTTGTAATAACCATTGGAATTTGCTTGAAAATTTAAACAAATGATAATTATAAGTTCTATCATCCCTTTGCAACTAAACCAAAGACACCATCAAGTTTAGCTCTCAAAATGGAATAATACATTTATAGTTCACTTAAACATAATTCTTGATTATCATGTAATATGAGAAATATATCAATATGATCCTTTACCAACTAATTGAGTCATTATGGATTCACATAGTTGAATTATCAAGCTATCCACCATTACATGGTTGAGAAGAATCAGGTATTTCTTTTAGTTGATTTGAGGTAAAGTTATATCTAATGAAGTATTAACCATTTGGCCTAATCTTTACTTAAGAACCAATTATCTCATTTTCATCCTTCAAAATTGATATTATAGCCATCCAAAGGAACTAAGGTACATTTGAAATCTTTTATTTCCAAATAAGAAATTGTCGCCCTTAATTATTGACAGAGTCCAATTACACATTTTAGGTCTAAAGAAGATGTACAAGACATATATATTTATACGGGCAATACCATCTAAAGTATTAGCACTATTGATTTCTAGCTTTTATCGATACAAGGATAAGAATATCACTTTTAGGAAAAATATTCTCTTATCATAAAACAAAATTTAATCTTCAATCATTTAATGGTTAAGCCCCCTTACTTCTATTCCTAGCTATGAAATTGTTCCTTTTTAGAAAATCAAATAAAATCTATACATGATATTAAGAAATGATAACCATGTGGACCCCTTATTGAAATATCTTATTCTTAACCTAGGGATAAAACTAAAACATTCCTTTCTTCAATAAACCATCACTTATATCATTATTACTAAATAGGATTTCAATTGCTATCTTATCAAACATGGAGCACTATCAATAGCAACTATAATTAATTACTGTCCTCTCAAACTTTTTGCTTTATCAACACCTACTTTAATGCATAGGACATAACACAATCCCATCAAAATTAAGTTTTTTACAATATACAACAAACAGGTAATAGATTATACCATATCGATGCTAAAAAAAATGAGGCTCTATCAAACTCAATAAATTACCCTCCACAAAATCCTTTAAGGTATAAAGGAGATTAGACTTAAAGCTATTTCAATCACTTGAACATATTCTGGAACCATTAGGAAGTTTAGACTTAGAGTATGCCTTTAAGACTATTAACTTGGTAAGGACATGCTGAAGGTAGTTGATAAATGTTATAGAATTTGGTATTACAATAGTCACACACATTTTTCATAAGGGTTTTGATGTCCTTAAACAATTCATTATGTATTCCCAAACCCATACGCTTGTTAACATAAGAATCAATATATTATGTACAATGATATTGTATTAATCTCTCTCAAAAAATGCATGGTGTACTGCACAGTCTTATAAGGCTAGCCACATTCCAGTTTAATTAGAAATCATATTCTAATACCACATATCACAATCATATACATATGAGTCTTAATGCAGAAGTACATACATAATAGTCCTACCACAGTCATAAGCATCCACATCCACACATATTGATCCCACAAATATGCCAATTTTGATACATCATTTACATGGATTTCAATAGCTAGTATAATAGTACTATTTCACTCATCGCAGCAATGTTAGCCACAATACCATATAACATACTAAGGGAAAATAATAATAAACCCATTGAATTATGTCAGTATCCCACACTAAGTTTTAAAACTGAACCTCTATAACTTTCTAAAATCATAGGAAAGGTTCATAAGAATTCAATTGGCATCTTGCATCCAAACAAAGATAGATCTTTTAGAGCTAAGAGTTATTCATCAACTCATATCACAAACACAAACAACTTAAACCTCTAACTCATAACAGTAACAAAGGTTCATTGTGCCTGATGTAAAATAAATAACAATCATTTTCTAATTGGTGTGGTTAATTGAATGAATATTGAACAGAAAGACCAGAGTATTAATCTAATTGTTTGATTGACAAAAGTAATTGATCACCCAATATTCTTATGACAAGAGTGAAGATGGAATGAATCCACTCTTGAATTCCATCAACACTTAATTTCCAAAATTTCCAAAACCTTCATATATGAATTTTTTTGAGGAATAATTAATACACATTTAACAGCAAGAAATATTTTCATCAGCGATATTATCTTTTATTTTCAAGATAAACTGTCATTGATCTTCCTAAGAATATTAGCATTATGAATAATACCTAATAAATGGAGAGTATTATTAATAACACCCAATATAAACATACAACCCTATGAATAGAGCCCAATATAAATGGACAACATTATAAGAGCGCCCAACATAAATGGACAACATTATGAATAGCGCCCAACATAAATGGACATAATTATAGAAAATAAAATAGGGAGTATTAAGACGAGCGTAAGGTAAGATTAAGATCTTCAAAGGCTAAACATAAGCCTCAGAGGAATGAACATGCATGCAATTGACATTACTCCTGCAAAGATTTCAAACTTAAATTGGAATATGAGACACACCATAATTTAACTTTTGTTCAAATCAGTTGTTGGGTTAAGGAAATCACAAATACATCTAAACAACTAAAAAGATGAAACTCTTTTCCCATGTAGCTTTACCGGTAATGATTCTAGACTTCATTATAAACACCTGAAGGTTAAATGATATAGAGCATGTTTGCTTAATGCTTGGCATGTATGTGATTGTAAGATCAGTTGCAGGCCTTGGAAACGCAGAACCACCCATACTTGAGACGTTTCCTGTAGTTAAGCAAAAACTCGTGCAATCTTTATCTTGGCGATAAAAAAAACAAAAGACATGTTGTTGAAGCCTTCTCTTCCTCTATAAATAAAAAGCACAATTCCTTCAGAGGTACATCTAAATATTGGATCTGTCAACTACGTTGCTTTGTAACATTATGGATCAAATTAATGTTTTGAAATTTATTGGAGTATTGCTTGTATGGCTATAGATTCTAAATCCTTATGTCCACGGGTTGTTCTTTACTATGTGGGAAGGGCCTGGGTGTGATGGCCAGGGTGTTATTTGGAGTGGTTGTGGGTGTATTGGCATGAGCTATAATAGAGGATATCAATTTGCATACAAAGGAAAACATTTCTTTGCTTATAGTCATGATGATTGCATGGGTAAAATACATACTAAACTTCTTGTCAATACAACCGACTGCACTAGTTTTGGATGGAATAGCTTCTCCATTCATTGCAGATAATCTATGCTTCATTTGAAATACAGGATTAACAACTATTGCTACTATTGCTATTGAACAATGATTATTTTGTTGAATTTAAAAGACAATAGAATAAACGAAAGAGAAGAATGTAAAAATTAAAAATAATGAAGAAACATAACACATATAGAAATGAACACAGGATTTTATAGTGGTTCACCCAAATATGGCTATGTCCACTTTCAGTAGGGAATTCTCATTATATTCATTCTCTGGTTTTTCATACAGTACATATATATCCAGTATCACTTAGTACAATACTAAATTTATCTTGATTTTACCCTTTTACAAGAAAGATTCCATGTGCATGGCATGCACGGTGGAAGAGACTATCCTAATTACTAAACATAAGCAGCAAATGCTAAACATAGGCAATGGTTACGAATGACAACCATCAGAAGGTAACTCTAGTCGTTAAAATTGACTTGGCTTCACATGCCTAACCTGTTTGTTACACCTGACAACACTATTCCACTACCACCACTTTTCAGCTTCTTAATGTAATTGCTACCATGACAACCAGCGTGGATGTCAAAATAACTCACATAGCGTTTTTATTGACATAGGTTTTTTGTTTCACTATATAACACCTCTCGACATAATTATAGGCCCAACTAATGTACAAAAGAATAGGATGGAAAGATGTGGTGGGTCAGTGATGGCAGGTCCAACTTCCTCAGAAAGGCACGAGCAGTGCCCATTGCAGTGTGTTCAACACAAGTGCCATATTTTGTCAATTTTATTGAAAGGTATTTTTAGATGCAAACAAACTTGTTGGGTTAGAAAATGTGATTCTAGCCTCCATA
>VDFB02388395.1:0-14348 GCA_007258455.2 Sequoia sempervirens | reverse complement strand
GAATATCCAAGAATTATCATCTCAATCATTTGGTCCTAAATCGAAAGTCATACCACTTGTTGAAAAAAATGTGCTAGTATATTCAAATTATCATATGATAATTTATGTATACTTTTAGTTGTTTAGATTTAAAAAATTAATTTCATAATTTTATTAGTTATGTTAAATTAAATTAAAATTTCCTTAACTTTATCTAATTTCAAGTTTCTTGTACTTTTCTACAGCATGATACAGGTCCATCTAGTCCACACGGAACAAAGAGTAAACTTGATTTGACTGATCATCCTAACAATTAGATAGTTTTCTTTTATAGACTATATATGTACATGTATACATGTGTGTATATATGTATATTTTATTTATATATTTGCCTCTTGGCATACATTTCACTTGTTATTTCATGTCATTTCACATGTTATACATTATGATCACTTGTGTTTATTTATATGAGCTAACTTTAATATATTTTTCTAGATACATTTTCATACATGTTTTAAATTCCATACTAGCTCTAGATATATCTAGCATTTCATGTGGAATTTAATATAGTTGATTAAATGTGCTCACCTACATTTATGTTCATTATGATGATTAATTATATATATTTTATCTACATTTTCAAGTATTCACTATAAATTCTTGTCTAGAATTGAATAACATATATTTAGATGACATTGTTGAATGAAGTTTAGATGTCTTAAAATTATTAACTTTTAAAGTTAAATAAAATCACATGGTTAGGTGGTAATTTAATACATTCCTTATAGTTTATCATATTCATAACAAAATTAAGGGCCTAATTTTAACTATTTTCCAATTCTAGCAAATATTCATCACTAAACAATAATCTATACTTGACATATATATGCCACTTAATGCAAACTTATTAAAGTAGTCTTATGTTGATATTATGGATTAATTCAAGTATTTGATTACAGCAGATCAAAGACATAATTTGTATAAGATAAAATTGGAACAATATAAAATGTGATTTATAAGTTCATTGAAGTTCATAAATCAAAGAAACATATAACATATTGATGTTTAATAAAAATATAACATAATGAAACATATGTGCATATAAATCCAATTGTTTTATCTAGTTTTAGTTCAATACCGCAAATTGATATTTACATAATTTATATGATGGAATTTTTTTACAGTGACAATCATGGTAGATCGACTTGATGGGAACCTACAAAAATAATTAATGTAAGTAAAGTAACTATATGTTTTATAATTTATTTAACTCTAATTCATGTGAGAAAAGAACAATTTACTAAAAGTTAGAAAATTGGATCTTAGAAATTCCTTACAAATTCAAGTGATGTCTACCATAGGAAAAATTATCTACTATATTAATTGGCATGAGTTGTTCAATGCACAAGTACTCGCCACCAATGTCATCTAGTTGTGGGAGACCTAAAAAAAATTATTAAATGTAATTACGAAATTACTTAAATGAATGCTCAACAAATGGATTTAAAGGTACACAATCTAGGATGACTTGAGGGGACCTAAGAGGATATGGCTTAAAGGGGTCCTAAGAGGATGGCTTAAGGGTAGTTAAGAGAATGACTTAAGGGGAAGAAAGAGGATGGATTAAGGGGACCTAAAAGGATATAGAATAAGGGGTCCTAAAAGGATGGCTTAATGGGAGTTAAAAGAATGAATTGAGGGGATGCAAGAGGATGGATTAAGGGGACCCAAGAGGATATGGCTTAATGGGTCCTAAGAGGATTTCTTAAGGGGAGCTACAAGAATGACTTAAGGGGATGCAAGAGGGATGGACTTAGGGTAGCTCAACCCCAACCCATCCCTCAATCATAAACCATACACCCCAACCCCTCTAGGGACCTAAATCCAAATGGGATGAACCCCAAACCCCAAACCATATCCCCAACCCTAGACCCAAAGCCTAAAACCCAAAATCCTTAATAGATTTTGTTATTCTAAGCATCTTGTCATCATCATATTTTCATCTTAAGTGTTTAGATTTGTTATTCCAAGCATTTTTTCAACCCTAAACCATAAAACCATATCCCTCAACCCTAAGCACTCCAGCCTAAGTGGGTGAACCCTCAACCCCAACCCATATTAGATTTGTTATTCCCAAGCATCTTTTCATCATCACATTTTTTATCTTAAGGGTTTGGATTTGTTATTCTAAGCATATTGTCAACCTTAAACTCCTAAACCCCAACCATATCCCTTCAACCTAGGGACACAAAGCCTAGGGATGCAAGAGTATGGATTTAGGGTGCCTAATAAGATAGGTCTTAAGGGGTCCTAAGAGGGTGGCTTAAGTAGAGTTAAGAGAATGAATTAAGGGGATGCAAATGTTACACCCCATTGTGCTATTACTTATTTACCTTTACCTAGCTATGTGAAAATTCTTTAAAGTGTGTGTTTATGCTTTATGTATTTTGGAAATACAATAAATTAATGTTAGATTCGAAAATGAATATATGTAATGATTTTGTCTATGAAATATATGATGCAAAAGGTTGTAATTGATTCAACTAACTACATTTTCTATGTACGAAGTTGGATGCAAGAATAGATTCAATCCTCTAGAAGAGAGGGGAAGTATCACTTAGGATAAGAGAATTGGTCTAGTAACCCTTAATGAGTCTAACTGAGCTTTCACACACTCACTTCTAAGTATTGTTGAGTCAATTCAACAGCTTGGGAAATGGTAAGTTACCTTAGTCTTGTTTGTGTATAAATTAGGATAGGTTATGGTTTTGTTTGTGAGCATTCTTGATTTAGTCTGAGTGTTTGAGTTTTATGTCAATTGAGGGTTCTTCTTAATGTGTTTACATTTGATTGATGAGATATATACATAAAATGTATCACTACATCAAATCCCTGTGATTTGCTCCATTTTTTGCTTCCACCCACCGTTTTAATGTATTTTTTAGCATTTTTTTGAAAACATCGACACTATTTATTTGGATGGCCAATTTTTGGCATTTATTGCATCGATCAGTACAAGTTGGTGCTAATTAGCACCTAAAGTAACATTGTCTTTAGCGCTGATATTAGCTTTGAGTATAGAGTTACCTTGAGCGTTGCTTTTAGCTCCGAGTTTAGCTTCAAGTTTAGCGTCGCTTTTAGCTCTGACTTTAGCTTCGAGTTTAGCTTTGGGTTTAGTGATGGTTTAGACATCCTTATGTCGAAGAGACTTATTTATATGTTTCATCGACGATGTAAAATAGTGAAATTTCAACAAGATACGGGCATATCAAGGAGAGAATCACTTATGTCACATCAACAAGGTATATCTACAAGTGCTCTGTGAAACACAACTCTTGGATATAACGAAGTACTGTTGATGAGACATTGAGATATTAGTAATACAAATAAGATTGTCTCATCGACACTCTTCAAGTAATGATCATAGCATACACCACTATATTGTCAGGAAGGTGAGCAACATATGCTAAGAGCGGTAGACATCGTAAACCCCGCAACAAGAAGCCTTGAGCAAGGTGGTAGTGTGGTAAGCAGTAGAAGGGAAGGGAAACACGCTTATAATCGCAAATAATAATCACAAGTCTCCCTGACATGGCAGAGTTACACTAATATATAAAGAAATATCGTTGAAGGAAAATATTGATGAGACAATGGCATATTGGCAAGAGATATTAACTTGTCTCATTGACACCGACAACCAACATTAGAGGAACATAAGATCTAATGTCAATGAGACATTGAGATATCTGTAAGACAAATAAGATTGTATCATCGACACTCTTCAAGTAATGATCAAAATCATACACCGCTATATCATCGGGAAGGTGAGAAACATATGTAGGAGCAAGTGATAATTCATTAAACTCCCAAGCAAAATCAAGAATCCTTGAGTAAGGCCGGGGAGGCGGTAATGTGGCCAAACACTATCACTCAACTACCAAAATAGTAGGTTTCCAAATGACATAGTATTGGTAGAAGTAACCAGAAAATCCATCATTGAGTGTTTTGGCTTAAACAAGCAGGCTCTAAACAAGATAAACCTACAAAAAAGTGAGGAGGATTATGCTAGGTTAAAAAAGACTTATAGAAGTGATGAGGTACCCCTATATATGAAAAGAGGCATTGGTAATTGAACATTCCCAATCTTAACTACCACTATTGAACCATTTAATGTGATAGATTTTCAGTATTACTTTATGAATACATATTTAGCTCTTTTCCAAGTGTTGGGGATAGATGCTCAAGATAAAATGCCAATAGGCCTAATGATGATGGCCATGAGAATTCAAAACCCTGAAACACATATTGAATATGACTTTGCTTCATACCTTGAGAAGGTGTTAGATGATGAATTCTCCCAAGTTATAGAGAATAGAGTACCGATTACATTCACACACTATTCCATACTGTGTCATATGATATTGTACCAGAATAGGGACCATTGGACTAAAAGAATGGACTTGGCTACAGTAGATGAGCAAGGAAATCCCACACCTGTCCAAAAATGGTGCTATATTTGGGACAGTCAGTGCAAGAATTCAAGCTTTGTTGTATTCTATGAAGACTTTGTACACAAAATCCTTCTAGTTCTTAGGTATGCAATACAAATATTGTCAACCAAAATGTTGCAACTAGTGAGACCTTTGGTTTTAAGACCAGAGCAGGGTCATACACACAATTTTTGAGATTGGTTCTTCCTCCCAAAAGTTACAATAATAAGAGTTTATGGATGCCCTATTGCTCCACACATACTGCCAAAATTTGTGCCCCTCATATTAGCATTTCTTGAATTTATGTGGAAAATAATGTGGATGGAGAAAGATGTAATGCACAAGTAGAAGAAAGGCACTTTCCTCCCAAACCAAACCAAGTTGAATATTGGATTGTAGGATCAGACACACTAGAGGAGTTACAGTATTATTTGAAGACAATATATGCATTGAAATCTGGAAAAGAAAGAGCCTTTGACCCTAAAAATCATATGAACAACATAAGGCACAATCTTCTTACCAAAATGACAGTGCCACACCAAGTGGATTTTGAAGAAGATGTCATAAGGAATTGCATTACTTATAATGATGTATTTAGTAGAAGGAAAAAATGGGAATATATGAAGAAGCTTGAAGAAAGGATGAAGTGGAGGTCCAAGGATTTCCTAGGATACTTTGTTGAGGAAAAGGACCCCATCAAGAGGATAAAATTGATAATTGGTAGATTTGAAGAATTGTACAGAATGAAGGGAGCATATCTTGAAGAACATCATAGTGGTGCAACTGCAGAGCATACCCTAGGTGAAACCTCTGAGCCTCCCATGGAGCAGTTACCTCACAAAAGATAGAAGATAGGAAGCATTGAACAGTTAGTACCTTATGAGGATACTGAAGAGGTGGATGATACTAAGGAAGTGGCTATAGTACTGCAGTCATTGAAAGGTGATATTGAAGTTGATCAGCCCATCCTTGAGACTAGTTCCCATAAACATGAGGAAAGGATGGGTGATGTAGAAAAAACAAGTATAGAGGTACATGAAGATGGAAGGGAAATTGTAGCCAAGAGATTCATAGAAGATGATGAATTCATTAAGACTCATGAGTTTAAGGATTTCTGGATGAAGATGAAGATAAAACAATTTCAAGAGAGGATGGAATCAGCTCAAGCAGGATTTGAAGAATCAGAGAAAAATGAAATGGTAGCACAAAATTTCCAAGAATTAAGAGTTGACAACATTGACATTAGCCCCCAGAAGGCTAGAGAAATGGTTTTGAAAGAGCATTATGTTCATTTCACGGCTTGGAATTAAGAAAATGTTTGCTTGATGAGAGTGTGAGCTCAGGGAAGATCAGTAGTTGCGAGAATTTGACTCGATGAGGTGTGAGTGGAATTGAACAGCAAGAGGCTGAAACCGGCCATATAGATCAAACAAAAAATACATAGGAGACAAAATTGTGGATGTAATTCAAGGGATGAAGGGAAGCAATAATAAGGACAATACAAGATACCACCTTTGAGTATACAATGACCATGCATTCATCCATGTTCACTGGAGCAACTGTTAAGGGATTAGAAGAAAAATTGAAGGAGTATGAAAAGGAACAAAGGTTCCTAAATGATGAAGTTAATAAACTGTTCATGGAGAATGTCAAATTGAAAGAACAATTAAGAGGAGCAAGACCCTCACAAAGCAAGGAGATGGTGTTATACAGGCCTCCTATTGCTCCAATGGATATTATGAAGAAAATTTCTACAAAACAGGTAAAAACTCCAGAGAAAGAAGTGGATGATGTAAAGAAGGCCAACAATCAAACCCAGGATGAAGTGAAAAGACGAATTTGTGAAGTTATGGAAAAGATTCTTGAGCACATGATAAGATCAGTTATGGATAAACTAGGGAATGTGCATGATAGTTATAAAACACTTCAGTAGGAAATGGATCAAATAAAGACACATATGCTTGTATTAGATCCTTTGTTCAAAAGGTGGCAGCCTATTCACCACACTTTGGCTAAGTTATGCAAAGTTCTACAAAGAAGTCCTGATGCACCCACAACATTAAAGCCAACTAAACAAACTGTGAATATGATTATTGATGAATCTCACTATGTACAAGGGTTTGATAAAAATATTGTAACATGAATGGATTTATTCCATACCTGCAAGCAGTGGTATATACCTAAAATCATGAGAGATGGTGATCATTTGGAGGACTTGGATAAGTGGAAGAAAGAATTCAGTCAGGTTGTTCATAAGTGTGTAACTCATATATAGGAGGATGATGATACCAATCTTCCCAGGCTAAATTAGATCATGGATGGGTTGATTGTTCTTGATGCGGGATACCTAAAGTTTTTCAATGATACAAAGGCATTACTAGATAGTCGATGGAAAAATCATCTTGCAAACATGCAAAAGATCCAGGAATGTTAGTGGCCATCAGATTTTACAGTGTATCAGTGGGAGGAAAAGTATTTGGTTTTAGAAGAATAGGACACTAAGGTGAGAGTATTTGGACGTTCATCATGTAGAGGAAAAATTTTACAGATCAATGATCACAGGTCTTCTACGTTGAATAATGGAACCATATGTCAAAATGTTTTAAGTCTTGTTATTTCCTTAATTATGCTAATTAAATAGTTGTTAGTAAAAGAAGTAGTTATGAAAGGTCGTTTCTTTTTGTAAAGGCACGTAGCTTGTTTGCTTCCCTATATAAATGAGAGCAAGGCCTAGTTTTAAGTATCATCGTCATATATCATTTCCATTTTGAAGGAACTTTTGTTGATAATATTATATATCCAATTGAAGCAATAATGGAGAACATCTTATTATCGGATATTCTCATAGTATTATCGTCTATATTTTTTTCTTATGTTTTCCATACTTATTTCTTCTTATATTTGAATGAATATCAGTTATTGAGCCTCAATACTATGCTTATGTGAATGAATATGCTAATACAGTAAAGCATTTATTGTGGATGTTGGTAGAGTTGCTAATTTTTTTGAAAATTTGAGCTTATTTTGCCTTGTTACATGTTCAACATAAAAATGGAAAGTATTTAAAAATAATAAAGTTAACAAAGTTGCTTATTTAAATAATTGTGATTTATGTGCATTAATATTTTATTAACTTTTGTGTCTTCACAAACATATGTTGATAGAAAATGAATGGAAGAAGCATCCAAGTAATCCTAATTTTTTCTGCCAACAATTCATACCAAAGATTGAACAATTTAAGGATATTGCAATAGGTATTAATTAAGGATATGATGATGATGATATATTCTTGTACTTGTATATTCTATGAAACATTCCTTATTTTCTATGAAACAGTGTATATATTCTTGTACTTGTAAATATTTTTTTACTATTATATACATTAAATAAAATGAGTTTGAATAAAAAAATACTTCACCCCTTTTTTTTTGTAAGTGAGTATGTGAATTATTGTTTAAGGAAAAATCTTCTGATGTTTACATTTTTCAGTTTTACTAGTTTCAAATCTTCATTTTTCTATGTATATAAAATTGTATGTGCTCTTTATCTCAAATGACATAAAACAATAATATCATCATAATGAGGTTTTCAATTTCAACACCATCATTGTCCACACTTTTCATATCATGTTCACTTTTAAGTACAATCATCAAAATTTTATTTTTATTTCTTGTCCCGGTTAATCTTGATTCCTTTCAGCACAACACAATAGGTGACATGTTAAGTTTAAAACATTTTCTATGCATTTTTTTGTATATATTATTTTCTCAGTGCATCATTATGTAACAACAATTTCATACGGATATACACTAAAATAAATGAAATCACATGTTTTTCTTTGTCGAGGAAATGTATGGTGAATACCCTATGTCTTTCAGATAAGTGTGCAAGCAAAATAAGACATAACTGATTGAATCTGATTTTCTACTATACAATTATTATTTTTATGTTCTTTTTACTTTTTGCATGTGGATTACCCTCAGAAAGAGACTACTTATCTTTTCTTAAATGAAGCCTTTACATTTCTTATCTACGAAAGGAATTTACTGCTTGACAATAGGTTCATGAACTTCATACAAATTAAGATTGGTGTAAAATGCCATCCCTGTAAATGTTGTTTGGTCTAGAATTATAATGGAAAATAAAAAAGCTTGCTAGGAGAATAAAATAGGTTTTCAATTGTCCAAGTACAACATAATATTACTGAAGCATTTCAAAGTTTAGGCCATAAGAATCATCCTTTTTTAAACATGGATTGCAAATAATTCTAAAAATTTAGAAGTCTTGGTCATTAACATTATTGTCTACTACAATGTCATCCAGTGTATCATTTTCAATGTTCATATGTTTTTTCAAGTATTTAATATTATCATCATCCTCATCTTGACCTGCATCATCTTCATCATCATTGAAATTTGATTGTAGACCATCTATATTATTACCGGATGTATTTGGATCATCATTTTCTATATCGTCCATATTGTTTTCTTCCATAACATCATCACTCTAGATTGTTGTCTTCTTTGAACATAACCATCTTCAACATCATCATGGATCTCAATTTCTTGATGTTCTCTAATCCCTCTCTCTCATTTTACTTTAGCCATCATTGTTTTGCTTAGTATCCACTAAGCATCATCAAATACATGCCTTAATCTTGGATCGTAATGTACATGACAAATATCCATTTTTGGGTCCCAAAATATCTTAAATAGAAAATACACGCACATGAGCGACATACATATATTAGACATTATATAAATTGTATGAACATATATACATAAAATGAATAATGGAACGTTATTTTACAGATTACCTTTTTTATACAATAATTGCTATAAAACACAATTTTGACAACATAGTTTATAAAACATCAGTCCACACTCATTTATTATTCTTTGGTTTTCTTTCCTTAAGAACATCCTTAGGGAGACCTTGTTCTTCCCTCTTCTTTCGTGTAGGAGTGTGTTTTAAGAAGGGGTAATCAATCGATAACTCATCCCCAATGGTAAGGTCCATAATAGCCTCAACCATTATCAATCTATCAACCTCTCTTTCCTTATCTCCATCTTTATCATTTATAACCTCAACAAATTGACAATTCAGTCTTATAGTAGGGTCCCTTCCCTTACTACTATTTATAAATCCTACAATATTTTTGTGTGTGTATGCACATCCATCTATATACATAAGATGACCTCTATTCATTTCTTTTCCACTTTCCAATTGGAGACGATGTGTATACATATTCGAATTTAGACATATGCTGACATGCTAGGCTTATATTCTGCTAGCCTTCTCCATTCACCATTGTAATATGATGGACCATAATATGACATTAATCTCCTAGTGGTTTGTTCTGAATTTTTCTATGTTTGGATCCAACATGTACATTTTGGACAATAAAGAGGCCTAGATTCACTCCATGAATATTGGAGGGCCATATCATGTAGTTGTATCCCCAAAATTGAAACACCTCGTACACTCTAGGTAGTTGTTGATCACTAGGCCAAGCGCAATATAGTTGATGATCAAATGTCTCTTTGTAAATTTATCTCAAACTCAGGGGCAAGTCATCATCTCCATCACATTCATTCTCATAGGGTATGTAGTCCACCTTTCCCTTGTCTTTAAGAAAATTATGCATCTTCACACCGGTTCTTGTTCTATTTCTTGTTTTCGTCAATCCCTCATCTTCCCAGTTGGTATATTGGCACATATTTTTGTTAGATGTATAAATCGATAAATGATCGTACCCTCTGAGTTTGGAAGTGGGTGATCTAGAAACTTTAAACCAAGAACTTTATCCTATAATCCATTAAGAAAAAATTAGTTATTTAAATAATATAAACAATGTTTACACGAAGTATACATGTTATTTATATCAGAATGGAAAATTCTCACCACAATTCCTATTGGATTTGAATGGGTGCTAGGAGCATACTCTTAGACTAAGCTCATCATATATGTAATATCTTTGTACAATGTTTGAATTATTTCTTTCCACTGACATACAAAACATCCACAAACAACAATTTTCTCAAGGTATTCATCCCATGTACTATAGTCCTGACCAACCTCTTGTTTGGTGCAATCATTTGTTGTGTCTACAGGATCCATTGTCATATCCTCTTCCACCCACTGTCATCTATGTGATTTAACAATTTTAGGTCCATGTCCATGTACATATCTTCTTCTTTGCTATTTGGGCAACTTAGACTCGCATTTGCTCGGTCTCCGTCTAAAATAATCAACAACATGCATTGGTTTATGTCAAGATTGGATAATACATTATAAATTTCAATAATACTGTGAAAAAAGATGGATGTATCACAAAATGCCATCAGATCATTTTTTCCTAAGTTAAGTCAAAATTTGAGTACCTGATGTCCCGCTTCATCCATTGTGTCCTTATTTGATATGACATGATTAGTTGACATGGCCTTGTCTCACCCCTGTAATACACAACATAGTAAATAATGTTTAGTAAACCAATTATATCATTTCAACGAATATGCTATCCAACACAAAACCTCACTTTAGTCATATATTTGACATATTGATATCATGTTTTGGCTATCCTAATTTTCAAACTTTTCCCTTGATCATAGAATCACATTTGATCACCATTCATGTACATTTTCAACCAATAAGTTTGACCTCAAAGGCCTCATGGACAAAAAAATTACTCTATCTCCTCTACGTTGTAGCATTTGTGAATTCATAAACACCTTCCTCCTTTGGTTGAGGTTTCTTTCTCTTCTTATCTCTATTGTATCTACAGATTTCATTGTCTCATCTATTTCCACCCACTTTCCTCTTAGGGATTTAGTATTTCTATGTCATCCACGTCCTCTCTCCATGGCCTCCTCTGTGAATAAAAATGCTACCATAGAAGCTTTCACCGCACTACCGTCAAGAAGGAAAAAGCAACTTGCGAGACTACGGTAAAAACCACTCTACCGCACCGAGCTGATGAAGGAGCTATGGGACAACGATGGTCACTGCACTACCGCACGCCAATGGTAGAAGACTTGTAGGACTGCGGGAGTCATCACAACACCGCCAAGAACAGAAGGAAGACTTGCATTCTGCCACATAAGCTTTCACCGCACTACCGCCAAGAAGGATGAAGCACCTTGTGAGACCATGATAAAACCACTCTACCACACCAAACTGGTAAAGGAGCCATGGGATAGCAATGGTCACAAAAACAAGGAAAGAGTTGGAGTTATTTCCAACACTCTGGATCCTGTGATACACAACAATGAAAATAGTCACTGTACAACAATGATAGGCGCTAAATTAGGCACACTTGATGCCGCCTTAAACATCCCAAATAGATTACATTAACGACCAAAAGTCAACGCTAAAGTTGGTGTTAACTAACGCCGACTAAAGCATCAACTAATGAATCAAAATTTAAAATTTAAAACTTTCCCATGTGAAGGAAGAAATTATATGACAAAAAAGGGAAAAATGTCGTGCAAAGGAAGAGAGTAGGGTGCTACCAACAATTGATGAGAAATTCAATTTAGTTTGCGACACCATAGGTAAGGTTACAAAAAAAAATTTCTTGCTTGAATTCATGATTGTTTACTATATTTGTATTGCATTTGAATTCATGATTGTTTATTGGTTCATGGCCTAACTAGTCCAATCAACCTCTAAATTGTCCCATAATTATAAATTGTAAAACCTTTGAAAAAAAAAAAAAAAAATTTACCCTACCCATTTGAGCTTTGGCTCAAAATATTATAGCATGAAGCTAGGATTCCTCCGTATTCTTTCCCTAACCTAGGTATCAAGGAAATAGTGAACTACTTGGAAAATCCAGGAATTGGGTCGGTCCTTTGTAGCTGGTATCTTTTGAAAATAAACACATAAACCTCTTGGTTTGCCTAAGCGCACCATAGTCAATGATGCCATGACAAATTCATGCAAGATTGCATTATGAAAGAGTTTTCATGATAAGGTTATTAACACTAAGCAAACCCAACAAACATATTTTCCCTAGGTTATCAACACTAAGCAAACCCAACAAACATATTTTCCCACAAAACAAAACTTTCATACCACAAACTAGACGAAAAATTTCATACGTGATGTGTACTTGTTTCCTCCACAAACTAGATAAAAATAATTTTCCTAAGTCACCTCAAAATGCCAACTTGATGGAGAGAGCGAGCATTGTCGACAAACTCGGCCCATGATAGAGGTAATTAGATTTGTCGAATTTATGGATTTGTAAATATTTTGATTGTTTCTTTGAATTTTGCTTTTTTACTTTTATTTCTAAATTGAAAAGAAAATATAATTTAAAAATATATATATAAGGACATGAGACTGACAAAGATAAAGGGGAATTGACTTCCATATTGGGGGTAGAGGCGGTGAACAAATTGGTTAATGTGGATTGGACAACACTTGCCAAATACATAGAAAAACAATCTATTAATGCCCCTCAAACATTGCAAATAAATCAATTGTGTCAAAGGGAATCAATTGATTCCCCAACTAGTCCTGGAATCAAGAAAAATATCCAGGAGGAAATCAGTGACAGTAAACTCTAAGAATGTGGAACAGGGAGTAGAGACTTCCACTTATGGGACATAGACTTCTCCCACCACGCCATGTTTTCAATCTTGCATTCGTAGCTATAATACGAAGATAGAATACAAGGTGGTTTTAGGGGAAGTCTGAATAATGGATGTTGGGAAAACATTTGTGAATAGGTTGAAGGAATCATGCCTTCAACGGTTTAAAGACCATCTACATTTGCCATTCTCAAAGATACCCATGCACCTGAAAAAAGCAGTTATCCATGACATGGAGACTGATTTTGGCACAGGTTGGTTTGTAAAGAAGATAAAGCTATGAATGTCTCAAAACTACAAGAGATTTCGATGCAACCAAACAAAGAAGATAAAAAAAATCCATCCTGAGCTAAGGTAGAAAAAAAGGACAATTGATGTAAGTGTGAAAGTATGGAGAGAGCTTGTAAAAGCATATGAGAAGTTTGATGCCGCGAAGGAAGTCTGGTGAGGAGAGTACGTAGGTATTTGAATTTTCTCATAACATTATATCAAATTTATTAAGCGATATTTAAATTTTATTTGTGCATAGTTAAATTGAATTAGTATATGTTTCAGGACAAGGCCTCCAAGGCTAGGTTTGAGAAAATTTGTGCCACGCATTGCAGTGGCTAGAAAGGTTTACATGCCTTGATCTATACATTTGTAAGTATATTTAATATGTTAAATGATTTATTTTTTTTCGTTGGAAAAATTAAATGATTGCATATTAATTAGTTTAACTATTCCATGTGCCATGTTTTGATAGGAGGAGAAATATGGCTGTCATCCAAAGCAATTTGAAAAGAAAATGTTACAAAAAAAAAGTGGAATGATTTTGTAATTTGGATGGAGAACGAGGTATCAATACTTGAGTTTCAATAACTTAGTTGGATATTGTTGTGTTAATATGTCAATTTGTGTCTCTTGTGTTGAGTTGTTTGTTGATGCATAGGATGAGTAAATAGAGCTCAAATCTTTTGATTACAAGATGACCGTTTATGTGCATGAATAAATAGTAGAAGGATGTAGATGAACTCAATTCATCTGACTTTATGCCTCTTGGTAGGCATTCCTCTTGAATCTCTAATACTAGGTGCCTGAGACTTCCCTGTAGCTTTTACCTTTCGTTGCCACCTTTCCTCTTCACTGTGAGACTCATCTCCTTTTTCCTAATTTGCATTTATGGCTTTGGCATCTAATTCATCCCATGTTTTACCTTCCTCCTCTTCAAAATATTCTTCTTCTTCTTCGTCCTCCTTTGACTCCACAAGAGATTCATCTTTTGAACCTTCCTCATCGATTA